>VSWD01000007.1:52065057-52242557 GCA_033119305.1 Pinctada imbricata | reverse complement strand
TATTTTTCACATTTTCGGGTAGGAATCAACAGATGTATGTTTCATCTCAATGCACATGCATTATTTTTGGACTGGCAATGGAAAATACACCGATAATCATAAGATATACAACGAGCTCTGGACCGCCGATTTTTCCCACACACTTTATGAAGGACGCATTTGAAACTGAGGTTGCGCTAGACAAAAATTAAAGAAGCACCTCAGTTTCCATTGAAATTAATTTTTGAAATGATTTAGGAGTTTGCACACCTGTACAGTCGGAGTGTGACGGTTCAGGAATTGTTCCTGGTTTGCTCAGTCGGTAAGAGCGTCAGCCCTGTATGCAGAAGGTCTTGGGTTCCATTCCCAGACTAGCCACATTTTCCATTCTGCCTGTCACAGTAAATATTGATTAAAGTTCAGGCTTTGTATCACATATTTCCCCTTTTCTATTTTTGGAATGCTTCAGGTATAGCACTGACGAAATGAATCATGATTAGCCTTTTGTTGCGTTCTTAGCTGTAAACCATAGGATAAAACATGTTCGGCCCCAATATAATCAGTAAGCAGGGCTCATGCTGGGCTTCGCAAATGTCGCATTTTGAGACAATAATTTGAAATTTGCGACAGAAAAATTGCGATGTGCGACAAAGGGAATTTGCTGAAAATGAGTTTTCAAGAACCGACAAACACGCGAATTCAGCATTGACAGAACGATTCTAAGTGTTGAAGTGTTCAGGTATAACGTACATCAGCTGCGTTCAAACCGCAAAATGAAAAAATAAAATGTCTACGGGAAATTCCCATGTTAATTTCAAGCCGCCGCCATATTGTTCTCCGTGTCAACAATGGTAAACAGTGACGTCAAAGCTCCCGATGTCACGCATTTTCAGCGATTTTACTATAGAAAATCCGGGTAGACTTTTTATTTTCCGTCCTATTTCTAACTTAGCTGACGCACAGCCAAAAGAATGGTATTTTCTGTAACGACTAAAGGAGTACTATAAAATTGATATCTTTTTGGAAGATGACATTATTATATTTTAGAGAAAACCGGGAAAACAGGGTGCTCTGGAATTAGTGAACAGGACAGTAGATAATTGGATTATGAAGATAAGCTGTCCAACATTAGTATTCCTTATTTTGAAAATGTATTTTAACTTTGTTATAGCGGATGGCTAACTTCATATCTTTCGATGTCACTGAAAAGTTTAGGTAATCATGAGTATGTCATATTTATTTCATTTTTCAATTCTTTGTTTCTCCCCCAAAAGAAGTACCACTGTATTATATAATTTGGATTTTAAAATTGGGAAACATGACTTAGAAATGTCCCAATTTCGTATCAAAAAACAAAATAGCCGCCATTCGTTTTTAAAACGTCTGCAAGTTCTGACGATAAAACTATCAAAAATAAGCCTTCAATAGCATCGAAATCGAGGTATTGAGTAGGGCTGGGACGATACATCGATACATCGATATATCACGATACAGGGTCCCACGATACGCGTATCGATACGTAAGAGCCGTATCGGCGATATCCGGATCAATTTTAAACTCCGTTCCGCTCCCGGTTTTGTACACCGGAAGTAAACTAAAAGTAATGTAAACAATGGCGAGTGGAGCAGAGCGAGAGGGTGAAGATTTTATTTTGCCCTCAAACGTCAAATCAGATGTTTGGAGGCACTTCGGGTTTCCTGTTTCAGTATCAGATAGTGGTGTGCGCACGCCAAATAAATCAAAAACTGTTTGTAAGGAATGCAAAGCTACGATGCCTTATAATGGGAATACTACCAATATGCGTACACATATGAAAAGACACCACCCGGAGATTATACTCCATAAAACTACCACCGAAAATATTCAACAGTCATCTACAGGAGATCCAGGTTCGTGTCCCGGTATTAAGATAGAGGACTCCAGAATTAGTCAACAAAGTACTATAACAGGCATGTTTGAAAAACAGAAAAAATTTGCAAAAACGTCTCAAACTGCAACTACTATAAATGGGTTCATTGCCAGGTTCATTGTTTCTGATATGCGTCCCCTGTCCCTTCTTGAAAGCAGAGAATTTTCAGAACTGTTGCATTGCCTTGAGCCAAGGTATATTTTGCCATGCAGGCGCCATTTTTCTGATATCATAATACCACAGATGTATGAGAACTTGAAAATCATTGTTGCATCTGAACTCAAGAAAGCTCTATCTGTCTCAATAACTACAGATTCTTGGACCTCGAGAGCTTGCCAATCTTACATGACTGTCACAGCGCACTTCAGTGATGAAAACTGGAAAATTAAGAACTACACGTTGACTACACGAATGTTAACAACATCTCATACAGAAGAAAACTTGGGAAATGCTCTGAAAGAAGTCATGAATGAGTGGTCTATACATGCTCCTGCAGGTGTCGCAGTTGTCAGTGACAATGCTGCCAATATGAATATTGCTGCACAGACAGCAAACTTATCTCCACATGTTAAATGCTTTGCACATACCATTAATTTGGCATCACAGAGGGGTCTAAAAGTGGCGTCAATGGCAAAACTGTTGTCTCGGATCAGAAGGATTGTGACTTTTTTCCACAAGTCTACAACTGCAACAGCTGTTCTTTGCACAAAACAACTGGAACTTAACATCCCTCAACACAGATTGATAAATGATGTACCAACCAGATGGAATAGTAGCCATGATATGATTTCCCGTTTTTTGGAGCAACAACCTGCAATTCTATCTGCCTTAATTAGTCCTGAAGTGAAACGCAACGTTAAGGACATTGTGACACTCTCTGACTCCGATATCAATGAAGCTGAGCAGGCATTAGAGGTTTTAAAACCTCTCAAAACAGCAACAGCAATTATTTGTGATGAAAATTATCCCACAGTATCCATGATATACCCCCTACAAACCCAAATATTAGAAAGTATGACTGAAAAGGCCAGTGACTGTAAACTAATCAAAGATGTGAAATCTGCTGTAAGGGGAGATTTGAATCAAAGGTACAGAACTGACGAGGAATTAGAATTTCTTATGATGGCATCTGCACTGGATCCTAGGTTCCGTTCATTACCTCAGGTTGATGATGAGACAAAAGTCCAGATTTATGATAACTTGGAGATGAAAGCAAATCTGTTTGCAGATGTCCATGTAAGTAATTAAAATATTAGTATTACATTTTTAGCAGATGTTTGTATCAACAGCAAAACTTGTCATCTATTTGTTGAATTTTTATGCAATCATTTAAAACAAAAGTTCATCAAAATATTTACTAAAATACTAGTGTACTCTGAAGTTTCTAATTTAATTAATGAAATAATTTCTGATTCCATCTATTATGATGATTTTATCTGAATATCATTGTACATGTATAACATGAAAAATTATAATTTCTCAGGTTAAAACTGAACCACAAACCCATGACATACAGTCAGGATCTGATGCTACAACTCTAAGCTTGCCATCTTTGCCAGATCTTGGTGAGGGTTCATCAGTAGACCTTATAACTTCAGGTGACACAGAGAAAGGTATGAAATTGAAGTACGGTCAAACTGTATGTCCTTCAATTTATTGATTAATAAAGGTCAATGGCCTAATACTTTAATTAAGGTCCCACAAGTGAAAAACTAAAAGTATCAAAAAGGGGATCTGTATAGGGGATCCTACATAAAATGTTTATGAAAATAATATTTATGATATATGACAAGAAAAGAACAATTAAGTTATAAATACACAAATTATCATTATCAATTAGCAAAACAATTGATTACAAACAACTCTGAATTTACAGTATTCCATTTGTTGTGTAATTTTCTTGCCTTTTTGCTAAATTAACCTCATGGAGGGAAGTCTTATTTTCAGTATTCATTTTTTTAGGTGACAATGATGGCTGTCCTTCCTTGCCAAAGAAGATATGTGAGTCCGCTCCTGAAACACAATCTAAAGGAGCCATGGAGGACCTTTTTGGAGATGTCTATATTGTTTCTTCTACACCGCCTACTGGAAGAGTCAAATCAAATGTAGATGTGATACGAGACGAAATTAAACACTACAAAAATGAACCAAATGTACATATAAGTGAGAATCCTATGAGTTGGTGGTCTACAAATGGAGACAAATATCCTGAATTATCCAAACTTGCAAGAGCAGTACTCAGTATTCCTGGAACATCAGTTCCTAGTGAAAGGGTATTTAGTACCGCTGGTGATATTGTTACTGCTACCAGATCTTGCCTTGATCCAGAAATGGTTGACAAGTTAATATTTCTCAAAATGAACATGTGCAAACAACAAGAATGATTCATTCCAGACATATCAAGTTGCCTATCTGTGTGAAATATTCATAAAACAATATTTTTCCAGTTTGCTCAGCAGTTTTCATGATAACTTATGTTCAATTTGTTTGAAACATACTTGTTGCCTAATGCCTATGTACTTTTTGATAATAATTCATGATTGTTGTTCCATTTTCGCATACATAAATGTACCAATCAGCCTCAGAGTCAGAGCTTCAACTGGTCTTATGATCATATATGATTTGTTGTTATAATATTCATTATATGCTTTTTGGTTCATTTTGAAAGCAAAAACAATTCAAAGAATGTTTTAAAATTTTCTTTTTAATATATTCTATTTACATATTTTGTTGATTGTTAAGTTTTACTGCTAGAAAAGCAGCTTTATTAAATATATTCTAGATTTGATACTCCAGTTTCATTCCTTTTTTACAATACAGTCAAACTTCTCATTACAATAATATACATGTTGAATATCGTGATACATATCGTATCGTAGGTTCTGTATCGTGATACGTATCGATACGCTTGAGACCCGTATCGTCCCAGCCCTAGTATTGAGATCTTTGTATTCAGGATAAAAGCATACGAGCTCGACATCGTGGACCCATAATAAGCACCCCCTCTACTTCCTTTTAATTTTGCATCATATGTGTCGATCTCCTGTGAAACAAAGAATCGAACAAGAAAAAATTACTTATTATATTTCTAGGTCATTGTGATTATGAAAACAAACCACAAATAGCTAATGTATCTATATGAGAAATATTCATCTAGATAAGTTACATGTACGTTTAGACCTTTTATGTTTGTTTTTTTTGGGGGGGGGGGAGTTGGGGTCCGCTACACTGACCTTATTTAATCAGGTCAACATTTTTTTTTAACGTGCAAAGATTATTTAAGGGGACCGTTTTCAAGCTACACTGAATAAATGATCAAGAGCATGTATAGAGGGATGTTAAGGTGCCACCTTGGAAGTTTCCTAAAACGCTATTTTTTCCCGTTTTTATGTCTAATGTTTTTCACAATCATATACTTGGATCCCCTCCCCATCCCAGGAAAATTATAAATTCAAGGTCTGTCTTTGGCTACAATAGCCAATTCCAGCCTGTCCTTGCTATCAAGGAGTTCAAGTCATGGGGGGGGGGGGTCAGTACTATAGCTTGGTCTAAAAGCAAAGCTGCAGTTCTTTCATGCCTACACCATCGTTTGCAGCTACCAACTGCCTTGTCAATACAGTAATCCCTAAACTTGCAAATTGATGATGATAAGCATAGAAAGCCCTCCAATGGATATTTTTTAATTAGATGGGAGGGATTCTAATTTCTATGAAGAATTCTGTGACTTTTTGAGTTGGTCTAATTGAACTCATCCACTTACTCAGTAGTAAGTACTGTCATTGAATTCAAACTTACTGAATATTTTGCATTTACTATGTTATCATAGAAGTAGTGTTGATGTTACTATTTGTTAGTCTCTGACTTTTTTTAATCTAATACATGTACTATACATGTATGACTTTATATGTTCTTGAAAATGAAATACATAGATCAACACATACACTATCTCTATTTTTAGAAAAATCGAATTTTTTTCAGCAACTTTATCGTCGCGCAATATTGTGCTACAGCACAATTTTGTGTAATCGCGCAAACTTGCGATACAAAAATTTGAGCCAGTGTGAGCAAAACTTTATCATGTTTATACTGATGCTGTACATGTATCTTTGCAATAATATTTTCAATGTTTACTATTAGGGCTGAGCGGTTTTATCGCGTACCAGTATATTGCGATACGAGGCTTCGCAACACATATCACGGTATTTATTTTCAAAAACCAGATTTTGATGATATTTTTTTATATTCATATTTTAATGTTGTTTCTTTGAAAATTATGAGCGAATGGAAGGCGAATTACTTCTCATAATACAACAGTTGCAAAATGTGGATTCTTGTGTCTGTGTCGTTATGATAGCTCAGATTTAAGATCACATTTTAACTTCTAAGTTACAATGTCGTGAATTACCATACATCATGCTCATTCCATGTTTCATCAAATAACAGTGATGATAAAATTATGATCAGTTCTACAATTTTCTAATTACATGTAGCCCCTTTTAAATACGACAAAGTGTCTGTACTATGCTACATAATAGATTCCAAAAATAAATTATTAATGCTTATTTGACCTTTAAAAACCTTATGATTCCATGTACATTATCTGAATATGAAGAATAACCACAAAATTCAGCTTTATATTCCTGAAAATGATCCGGCATCACTTTGCTCACCGAAGTTTCTAAACTTAAAAAAAATTTGTTTCGCTTGCCATACTTTTTCTATCTAAGTATTATTGCTTTGATTGTGTTAAGTTATTTGAAATATCAATACTTTTACTCATACTTTTGCTTCCCATTTCGCTACGGACACTGTCCCAAGATTTGTTATGGTCTGTAACGTTCTGTCACGTTTCATTGCATTCGATCCGTTTTGCTACGGTCTCTAAAGTAGGTCATCTCCACTGTGGGCTGCCGTAACAAATGTTTTTATGGTTTAAACATTTCCCCCGTCAGCTCCGACAATCACGGTTAGTTATGTTTGTCGATTCCGTTCCCCCAAGTTTTTTTCACAGGTCACCATGTTCGTCCATGGTGGCTGGAAATGTTGGGCTCTCATATTTCACATGTGTATTCCTTGTGACAAGACCTTTCCATGGATACCAAAAAATTTGACCTTGTGGTCCTTGACCTTAGAGTTTGACCTACTTTTCAAAAACTTTAACCTTGACCATGAATTTTTAAATGGTAAGTGATAGGGCTTCCATATTTTACATAGTGTATTCATTGTGGCAAGACCTTTCCATGGATACCAAACATTTTGACCTTGAATTTGGAGTTTGACCTACTTTTCAAAAACTTTAACCTTGACCATAACTTCTGAAAGGAAAGTGATCAGGCTTTCATATGTCACATGTGTATTCCTTTTGACAATACCTCTCCATAGATACCAAAACATTTGACCTTGGAGTTTGACCTACTTTTCAAAAACTTCAGCCTTGACCATAACTTTTGAATGGTATGTGATTGGGCTTTCATATTTCACGTGTGTGTTTCTTGTGACAAGACCCTTCCATGGATAAGACCTTTCCATAGATACCCAAAAATTTGACCTAGTGATCTTGACCTTGGAGTTTGACCTACTTTTCAATAACTTTAACCATGACCAAGACAACAAGCCAAAAAGTGGGGTACCACAATTCCTTGGAATTTGATTTTTTTTTTAATTTTGGCTTTGTAGCTACTTTTTAGTTGCTGAGAAAGGGACTCATATTAGATGCATAGACTCCTCATGACATTACTTTAAGGATCTTGGAATGTATTTGAGTTTTGACCAAAAACATGCTATGGCGAGCTATGTAATCTATGATAATGATTACCCTATGTTTACTTTAATTAATGTATACAATAGAATAAATGTTACAGAAACAAGGAACATGTACATGTACAAGAATAATAATGCATGTTTGACTTTTCTTTTGAAGGAAATTTGGTTTGAGTCTTTACGGAGCCACTTTACTAGGCTTGGCTGTTTGGTGGATAGAATTTCGACCTATAATAGATAGAATTCCAATATTGGGAAAGGTTGAACTCCTCAAATGTCTTGAAGCGGATGCTCTCACTGGTGAGTTTGCAACAAATACATGATATGAGCAATTTTCCTATCAAATTAACCTGTATATAGTGACAATCTGTCTAATGCGACAATAACCATAATTTTCCTGTCCCATACGGAATTCCGAACCTGTGTATTATGACTTTACGTGTTGCTCATTACTCAGACTTCACAATATTTTACATTGAATCCCTTCATCAGTGTCTGTCATATTAAAAATTCTGTGATAATTTCTAAAAATAATAGAATCTAGTGTGATTTTATACATGTATGTGCAATATGATTATTCAATAAATACATGAATTAATCATATTTAATACATGCAGCAGTTAAATTCATGGCATTGCTTTTGTACTACGAAAATTGTGTTTGTTAATGTCAGATCAGCTTGAATCTATATTAAGTGACCACCTGTCTTATATGACCTATTTTCTGTCGGCCCTTGCAAAGTCAAATAAGGCAGGTTTGACTGTAATTGTTATTTATATTCTAATAAAGCAGACAACAAACGTTGTTGTTATGCAGTGGCATTCAGAAAATGTCATGTTTTCAAAAATTCAATTGCAAAGTAGGCTTGGCTTATATGAGGGGAAAAATTTTGGAGAATAATCACAAGGTTAGCTCAATGCTCAATCATAATAGAATTGACAATATTGAACTTCTATATAGTTGAAATTGGAAGAGCACTGTACCCCTGATGTTCCTCCCTGTACCCAGTGTTTTCCTTTCCATGCATCTTTTAAGAATGTCAGTAAAGTTGTCAAATGTGTACATACAGATATCGACAGATATAAGTGATAGGATGCCCTTAAATCCCTCAACCCTATCCTCTGCTTCCCCTTGAATCCCCTCCCCTTGAATCCCCCTCCCCTTCCCATGAGTGAATGATCTGGACAACTTTTGCAGTATTCATACAGGTAGACTACTGTAATATTATAGTATCTTAACTTTTTCATATTTATTTTCAGATAAAATGGTAAGGGAGGCAAAGGAGGACTAGAATTAGGAGGTAGAATCTTGGATAATAGACTGAGGAATAGACAGTGTTTTTACTATCAATTGTGTGAAAATGTTTCAAGGCAAAATACTGTTAGCTGTACAGTTTACTATTGTATATGTTATGTGACATTAAAAATTACAAAACTTTTTCTGTTTGAATAAACAAGAATGATTTATGAAGACTTGAAATTGTACTTTTATTGACAAAAGTAAAGAACTGATAATGACCTAAGATACAAAGTCAAACACTCGAGTATCAAAGCTGTCTTTTTAAGAATGCCTACATCATGTACATGGGGAAGTGTGAGAAGTGTTGTAAATTGATTGTTTGCAAAGCAAAGCAGAAAAGTACAGGTTGGTTTTTTTTACAAAGGTTTTTAGTTTGTGGCTCAGAAAATATTTTCAGCTGAAGAAAAAAGATTATATGAGAATCTGTTGAAAGTAATGAAGTTTATCGACATACATGTAGGTGTCAAAAATTCTGTCAAGGAACGACAAACTTGTCTGTAGGTGGAAATATTATTGTAAGGCATTGTCTGTTACTGTATCTTTGCTGTTACCAGTAGAATATATTATCCTAATGATATTTATTCTTCGTAAAGCCTCAGAATTCATTTTTAAGGTCAGAGGACAGAACAGTAAAACTTCTTAGGCAAGATGTCGACTGTATCAGTAGCTCTATGTTTTACATACTGGCCACAAATTATCTCAAGAATAAGAATCTGCCTGAATGTTAGGGTCAAGGTCAATGTCAGAGCTCAGAAACAGTCTATGATGGATTGAATTATGTCATACAGTACTTATGTTATTGTATATCAGCACTTTATGATGTTTATTATACCCTCCGCAAATGAAGTTTGGGGGGGTATATAGGAAACACCCTGTCCGTCTGTCCATCCATCTTGTTAAGAAGTTCTTAAAGCAGACAACTCTTTAAGAATAAGTGATAGGGCTTTCATATTTCATACATGCATTCACCATAATAAGTACTACATTTTCATACCAAGACATTTGACCTAGTGACCTTGAACTTTGACCTTTTAGTTATATTTTGGTTAAAAAGTTCTTAAAGCATTTATTTTTTCACATAAAGGTGATAGGGCTTTCATATTTCATACATACGTTTACCATAATAAGTACTACATTTTGATACCAAGACATTTGACCTAGTGACCTTGACTTTGAAATTTGACCATGTAGTAATATTTTGGTTAAGAAGTTCTTCAAGCGAATATCTCTTCAAGTATAAGTGATAAGGCTTTAATATTTCATACATGCATTAACAAGTATTTCTCCATGACATTTGACCTTGTGGCCTTGACCTTGACCTTTGACCTACTTTTAAACTATAAGTGATAGGGCTTTGATATTTCACATATATATTCCTCATGACTTAAGCTTTCATTTAATACCATGACTTTTGACCTAGTGACCTTGACCTTTGACCTACTTTTAAACTATAAGGGGTAGGGCTTTGATATTTCACATACATGTATATATTCCTCATTATGAGAGCTTTCATTTGAGATCATGACTTTTGACCTAGTGACCTTGACCTTTGACCTACTTTTAAACTATAAGGGGTAGGGCTTTGATATTTCACATACATGTATATATTCCTCATTATGAGAGCTTTCATTTGAGATCATGACTTTTGACCAAGTGACCTTGATCTTGTCTTTTGACCTACTTTTTGTGTCGCCTGCGAAGCATAGCGACACTTAGGGATCACTTTGTCCGTTGTCCGTCCGTCCGTCTGTCAGTCTGTCTGTCTGTCACACTTTGGGTGTCACAGCCCATAACTTTTGATTGGTAAGTGATAGGGCTTTGATATTTCACATGTGTATTCCTTGTGACAAGACCTTCTTACACATACCATAATTTTTGACCTAGTGACCTTGACCTAGAAATTTGACCTACTTTTCAAAAAAATTAAGAATGGATATATCTTTTGATTGGTAAGTGTTAGGACTTTGATATTTCACGTGTGCTATCCTTGTGGCAAGACCTTTCTACACAGACCATAATTTTTGACCTTGTGACCTTGACCTAGACATTTGACCTACTTTTGAAAAAAAGATAAGATTCCTATATCTTTTGATTGGTAAGTGATAAGGCTTTGATATTTCATATGTGTATTCCTTGTGACAAGACCTTCCTACACATACCATGGTTTTTGACCTATTGACCTTGACCTACATATTTGACCTACTATTCAAAAAAATTAAGAATGGATATATCTTTTGATTGATAATTGATAGGGCTTTGGTATTTCACATGAGTATTCCTTGTGATAAGACCTTTCTTCACAGACCTAGATATTTGATCTACTTTTCAAGAAAAGTAATATTGGCTATATCTTCTGATTGGTAGGTAATGGGGCTTTGATATTTCACATGTATTTTCCTTTTAACAATGCCATTCTACACATACCATAATTTTTTACCTTTTGACCTTGACCTAGATATTTGACCTATTTTTCTAAGGTTGTATATATCTTTTAATTGGTATGTGATAGGTCTTTAATATTTCTTATGATGAGACCTTTTGATACCAATTTTTACGTATTGGTCTTGACCTAGATGATTGACACTCTTTTCTGAAAATTTGAGAATCACCACATCTTTTAATTTGTAATTAAGTGGTCTGATATTTCAAATAAATTTCATTTGAAAAGACTTTTCTACTGATACCAATAATTTTGATCCACTTTTTAGAATAATAATCAAACTGCTTCGCAGGCGACACAAGCATTCCTTGGATTGCTATTTTTAATTATAAGGGATAGGGCTTTGATAGTTAATACATAGATTCCTCATGGTGAGAGCTTATATTTGACATGAGAGCTTTCATTTGATATAATGACTTGACCTAGTGACCTTGATCTTGACCTTTGATCTACTTTTAAATTATAAGGGATAGGACTTTGATATTTCAAATACAGATTCCTCTTGATGAGAGCTTACGTTTGATACCATGACTTTTGACCTAGTGACATTGACCTTTGACCTACTTTTAAACTATAGGGGATAGGACTTTGATATTTCACATGTAGATTCCTCACGATCAGAGCTTTCATTTGATAACATGGTAGTGAAATCTATTCTACAATTTCATCTCTCAACGGTGCTGTGGCGAGTGGTGAAGACGCAGGAATGAGTAGATTAATTCTGTAACACTACGTTACTAATATATGAATTATAATTTTTATTTTAGCTTGTGATATTCAATTTACGTGGTCTAAGAGAGAGAGAGAAAAAAAACAGGGTGACGTGAAAATTCTATATCATTATTTTTTTTTTTTTTTTTATTATTCTAATAATTAGAATAAAAAAAATAATGATATAGAATTTTCACGTCATCCTGTTTTAATAATATCAATGTAATCGGCAATCTCTGAAATCCAGAAACTGAAAAAAAAGGTTGTATTTCTTTCTTCTCGGCCACTTATGTAGCTTTCTGGCGCGAAGATATATACAAATTTATTTCCTTCCAAACGGTTAAATATTTGATCGGAACACACTATGAATAGATTGTTCCATGATATAAAAAGAAAACGATGGCAATTATAACCTACTTTTAATATCGCTCTAGAGATAAATCTTAAAATAGTCATCCATCCCCCTTTTTTCGTTTTTGCCTGTAGACATTGTTTCCCCCCTCGCTTCAGAACCCCACTTGTCCAGAAAATGTGTTTTATTGGAAAACACCTTTGGTGAAAGTGGCATTGTAAAGCGAGGGGGGGGGCGCTGTTGTGTAAAAGCGTTTCCGTTTTCCATTGTTTCTGTGTAAAAATGCTTATTTTGACCCAAATACCGGTCTTTTCTTCCACCCCCCCCCCCCCCCCCCCCCCCCCGATGATAGAGCTGGGAAAAATGTTGAATCCTTTTGTGTTTATGTTTCCTTTTGGGTTAATGATAACCCGAGTCTCAAAAATGTTTAATCTTGGTCATCAGAATGTTTATCATAACGAAATCACCACATAACGAACTAAGCACCGCATATAATTTACTCACCACCCCATATAATGTTCTTAGCACCGCATAAAATGTACTAAGCACTGCATATATTGTACTTAGCACCGCATATAATGTACTAACCACCCCATGTAATGAACATACCACCCCATATAATGTACTTAGCACCGCATATAATGTACTTAGCACCCCTTATAATGTACTAAGCACCCCATATAATGTTTTTAATACCGCATATAATGTACTAAGCACTCCATATAATGTACTTAGCACTCCATATAATGTACTTACCACCGCATATAATGTTCTTAGCACAGCATATAATGTACTTACCACCGCATATAATGTTCTTAGCACCGCATATAATGTACTAAGCACTCCATATAATGTACTTAGCACCGCATATAATGTATTTACCACCGCATATAATGTACTTACCACCGCATATAATGTACTTACCACCGCATATATTGATTAAACCATCCAATATATTGAAAAATCTCATTATAAGACAGCGATGGCGTTCCATACCGTATCATGACTTTTGACCTTGTGACCTTGACTGTGGGCTTAGCCTTCTGTCAAAACTTAGATTAAGAAATTTTGAAAGCAGATTTTTTTATACTTTATCACACCTGGTACCAACTTCAGCCAATGACGTCGCAGTATGACGGACACGTGGTGTCCTTCCTTGACGCCGAGGTAGGTCACTAAATTTTCAAACGTCAAAAATTATACAGAAAACCTTACGAAATGGTTCTCGGCATGATAAATTCGTTATAGGGTTTATTCCTGTCATACTTCCTACTCAAAGTAGGTGTGTAAATACACAAATTTACACACCTACTTTGAGTAGGAAGTATGACAGGAACAAACCCTATAACTAATAATAAATGGTACTAGGCCTCTCATATTTCATACAAAAATTCACCACAAGAAGTGCTACAGTTTGGTATTATGACTTTTCACCTTATGACCTTGACCTTAACTTCGGACCTATGTACGAAGTAATGAACTTCAACCAGAATAATATTACTTTGGTTATGAAGTTCTGAAAGCAGCATACTAAGTACTCATTTTTCATACCAAAGCATTTACTATTGAACGTTGCATCATAAATGGTCCCGTAAAAAAAAAACGTCCTGCGGGGTATAATTCGTCCACTTTAGGGCAGTTCTAGTTTTGCACGTGTATTCTTTATGACAATACCGTGTCATTGGAATTACGACTTAATTTTTGTCTTTGCGATCTTGACCTTGGAATTTTACCTACTTTTGCAAGACATTGACCTTGTGCTAAACTTTTGAATGGTGGGTAATAAAATCATAATTCAGATAAAATGCCTTCAAAAATCCAGTTCTTATATATACCAGTACGTTAAAATAAATGATTGTTGAAAGCATCACTGATGAGAATTTAATATTCGAAACACGTGTCTGGTGCATGTAAATTGGTTTGGAATTTTCTTCAAGAAGGTAGAGAGTTGGAACCCTTCGACATTATTAATATAGACACTTATTTCACGTTGCAGTGTGGAGCAGTTAAAATCGTTCCCCGTGGCCTGATGTTTGTCAAGTGTATTAATTAGTTCTTTCCAGCTCTGTCACATGAAAGAAGCTTTGTTTTGGCCTTTTATCAATGTGAAATCAATTATATATATTTTTGCTATTTCGGAAACTAGCCATAAATATCATCGATATTAAAGGAGTTTAACATCTTAGCACCATCCCTCCAATGCTATTTTGAACATAGATTTTATTTGGATATGCTACTGAATCGACCCTACAGGAAATTTGGAGCCGCACGCTCTCTGTAATGTAAATTCAAAAAATTAAAGAGGGCGCTACTGAAATTATTTTATGTGGCGCAGTTGAAAGCATCACTGATGAGAATTTAATATTCGGAACACGTGTCTGGTGCATGTAAATTGGTTTGGAATTTTCTTCAAGAAGGTAGAGAGTTGGAACCCTTCGACATTATTGAAAGTTAAACGTATGTTACATAATTCATGTGATAGTTGCTGAAAGGTGGTCTGGGTGCATGCTCCACCAGAAATCTTTTAAAATGAATATTGGTAGTAGAAGGATTACTAAACCTCGCACATATTTTCCCTCTAGGGAATACATGCATGAACCCTATGGCATGCGCGGATCCAGAGGGGGACCGGGGGTCTGGACCCCCCCCCCCCCCCCCCCCCCCCCCCCCCTGAGATTTTCGGAGATGGGGTCCACTTTAGGCCCATTTCTACTTGAATGGGGTCTAAAAATGCATAAAAAGGATTTGAAACTTAAAATTTCAGCTCGCTTCGCTCGCCATTTACAAATACGCTATAATTATTTCTGCAAAATTCCTTAATCATTTTCAATTTTTTACACTAAATAATTTTATATAAATGTCTTGGGTCTCATGAACTCGTATATAAATCATCTTCCGATATAATCTGACATCTTAAATGTCAGATTATATCGGAAGATGATTTATATATTTATTCTCATGAAATATAGACAGAATGTTAATCAATCAAAATTTTCGCGGCTCGCTCCGATCGCCAATTCTTCGTAAAAATAAACGTGAAAGGAAAGCTAACAATACCCGCCCTCAAAAATCAATCCTTAGTGCACACGTCGCCCCCCCCCCCCCCTCCCCCATGATGTGCATCGAAATATTGTAACCTACCATACGTAGACTTCCTACAATTTTGGACCTCCTCTGACCAAAAATACTGGATCCGCGCATGCTATGGGGTTTCAAGGTCAGGGTACAAAGGTCAAAGTTACTGTGGGTTTAGACTTTTAAAAAGACTTTTTGAACAGCATAGAAGACTTAAAGCAATCAATGTAAGATCACCAAACCTTCCATACTTATGCCTTTTAAGGAGAGGATAAAGCTCAATGGAATTCAAGGTCAAGTTCACTGTGAACTGACTTATTCATGTCGTTTCCGAACATTCAAAGGAGAAGTGTTTCAGAGAATCAATTCATTTCTTTGATACAGATTTTACACCATCGAATACAGGTCTAGATGGAATATGGGTAATGTCGCTCAATTATGTGCGGAGTTATGCCCCCTGAAACTTGAAAAAAAAGGGGGGGGGGGGCAATATTTTGTGGTTTTCGAACATTTACTGGGAATCTATTCATTTATTTTAAACCAAGAAACACAGATCAACTTTGAATTTGGTTTATGCCGTTCAATAATGAGCAGATTTCTTCCTATTATTCTTCATATTGTGGTTCCAGACTGAAAGGAAAACCATGAAAGATAATTATTTCTTGGATAAATCGTTCACACCAACAAATGCTGGTCAAGATCGAATATGGGTCATGTTGCTAAATTTTGTGCAGAGTTATGCCCCTTGAAACTGGGAAAAATTCAATACTATGTGGCTACGAAAGGAAAACTATTACAGATCCAAAAAATCATGTTGCTCAATTATGTGCAGCGTTATACATCTTGAAACTCTGAAAAGTTTAATATTTTAAGTTGCGCTTTATAGAGAATCAATTTTACACCAATACACTTGTCAGGCCAAGTACGAATATGGACTACGCGCAGAGTGAAATTAGCCGGGCGGGGGTATCATTGATATTACATTTTTTTACGAAGTCGCCACTTAATCACCATCGACATCATTATCAGTATTTCTACTGGTGAAACCGGATGGGACTATAGGTTTCCTTGCTTTTCGTCTGGCTGTCCGAATAAGCTTGTCAATGATATACTATTTCACTGCCTGTGTGGATCTGGACAAAAAACTTCACAGAAATGAAAAGGATATGTAATGGCTTTGATCTAAGGTCATGTGTTACGTTTCCTGTTTAATTTGACACCAAAAAAAGAAAATTCTTCTTATTCAGGACGGTTAAGCCAACGAGACTTAGCAACTTTTGAAATCAATAATTATGTTCTGAATTAATATTTATTTTGATAATAATTGTGCCAACTCGAGCCTTTTGTTTAAATTTTGCCAGAAATGAATCTTGCCGTACTTGCAGAGAGAGAGGTCTGATACTTATTCAACAATGCAGCGTTCAATGATGAATTATAGAAAAAAACCTTAAGTCGGTTACCGATTCATTATTCTATAACTTGTTAGGCAGTCCTCAGTATCACTTTTCGAACGGCAAAGCATACAAGCGCAAATCACGCAATTTTATTATAATACCTTTTCATTATTATAAAAGGTGAAATTGAATAAGTTAATGAAATTGTAGCTATATGAAATTTATTCTATCTTGATGAAACTGGGCATGTTACCTAGTCCTCAGTCTCCCTATACCCTCATAAAATAATAATAATTTTAGACTTCGTGAATAATATTCAGATATATTAATCAAAACTTTATTACCTACGAATACAAAATTTATTATATGTATCAATTTTTCCATTATTAAATACTCATATTTCCATACAAAAACTCGACGTGAGCCCAAAAGGAAACATTTTATTCCGCTGTAGAGTTTATCCAATATCGTATGTTTTACATACACCGCGATCATCTTTCTATGTGTATTTCCCTTTTGTAGGTAATTATATTACATGCCAAGGTGCACATGAATTCTAAATGAATTCTCGATTCTCAATAAACATCTTTTCGCGATTATTGGTTATATTGACGCTTCTCTATTGAAGACGAATAAATAGTTTGGCAATGTATGTATGAAAGAATATGACGTCGGTATACATATGACATTTAAATAGTCCCTTCCTTTTATTAAAGGGAAAATTAAGCGAGGAAGGCCTTATACCGAATTTATAAATCAAGAGAAATGATGAGGCAAATTGGATATATTTATCTCTTCATAATGATGATATAACATGGCGTTTTGTGGGACTGCATCATGGTGGGCCAAACTGGCCTTCATATTTCTTTTTGCGGCCGCCATCATGCACATTGTTGGTTGGGCCACCCCGTCATGGATGATTCAGGAATCGGGAGGGACCACCTATAGGGTGGGGCTGTGGAGGACACGGACTTGTAGTGGAGGGGCATGCTCCGAGACAACAGTCGGTAGTAGTTACAAGACAGGTAAAGTATCATGTCTATATTAAGTTATTATTACAGATAATGAATATTTACAGACCCAATTGAAATTCAGCTTCAGCAAAATACTGTAAGTAAGGAGAAATTCAACTTCAACATAAGTGTACAGAGACAATCTATTTCAATATGAAGTGTATGAAAAACCCAAATTCACGAGTATCAATGGAATAAATAGGGATAGAAGAAAAGATTATATGATGTAGATCCTGACACAGTTAACCCCTCCCATCTAAGATCACTGACTGAATTAACGTCGTGTTATCATGTTTGTTCCTTACTTTTCATGAATTTTGTAATAAACATGTATTAATATTGTTACTTGTCATTATTCTACTAGTATTATGGTTCTTTCTTTTATTTCTTTTCAGACAAGTTCAGAGCTACCCAGGCAATGGAAACGATCGCCTTTATACTATTTTTGATCGCCCCGTTTTTGCTTGGACTTTATGTATTTACACTCAAGTTCAGAGATCGGACTTTGGTCATCATATGTATGATTCTATGCTTTGTTATTGGTGAGTTTAATGTTTTCCGTTGGGGTTTTTTTATCTTTATTTTCTAGTTATTTCATTAATCTGAAAGTAAAAAAGAGGGGAAATCATAAGATATACATGTATCCGAAACAAAGAATATAATTATGTCATTTTATATTTAGGACTGCCCAAGGTCTCTACTCAGAACTGGTTACCCATGAGTCATTTTCCTGTATATAAGACAAATGAGTGTAAAGGGTATGCCAACTGAGTGACCGATTCAAGTTCCTTCATTATCAATTCAGTTCTAAAATATGATGTATAAAAATAGAGGCTGACCACCGAGCCCATCCATGAACATTGTACAGAAAAAAGCTATAACATTAACGTTATAGCTGGAGTACAGAATGCCTTTTCACTCTAACCATGTAACTATGAAATTTCAATGAAACTTTAAGTTTGATTAAAAAAACATAATAGTTGTAAAAAGGAACATTTCATACAGGCCCGATTCGAGCCCACGGCTTAGGGAGTTGGAGGAGAGCATGATCACTGTGTACCATCACGTGACTTACGTTGGTGGAACCAAGAATGAATGAAAAGCTCACTTGGAGAAAAGAAAACATGAACTGCAATAATTGCTTTGATTAAATGTTATCTTTTCATAGCCTATAGCCTTGTCTAAACTAATACTTTTACAATCATGGACTCGTCAGAAGTAAAACGCCGTTGTTTTTACAAACATTGTGACAAAAGCTGTAGATATTTGCGTGGAAACCACCAAAACATTGTGTTTAACATATTTCGACCACGACGTTCCTTTTGTCAGAATGTTTACAAAAACTACGATGGTTTCTTGATTGACAAACCATGAATCATCAAAATATCTTCTTTTTTTTTACAAGGACATCGGCTATGAAAAGATACAATTGAATCAAAACAATCATCACAGTACCTGTTTTCTTTCCCCCAAACGAGCGTTATGCCTCCATTTTATGTTCGTGGTTTCACCAACTTAAGTCACGTGATGCTACACAGTGATGATAACCACTGCGCCACGACACGCTGAATGAGAAAGCGGAAAATAGAAGATAGAAACCTTCGCCAACGTAAACTCCACGACGAAAGTTGATCAAGAACATCAATTTTCTACATTGATTGGGGTCCACTTTCTTGCAGTTTGCGTTCTCATTTTATAACAAGTATGCTTTAGCGATGCCAAAGAAGCTGTAAAATAAGATGAGTCAGTGAATGAAAGTAAACACAAAAGCCGAAACCATATTCCAAAAACCACAATCGAAAGGGAAAATACGAAACAGAACTTCCCTACGCGAAAAGAAAATAGGACAAACAGACGGAGACAACAACACAAGCTCCCACAGAAACACGGAAGACAACATACATGTATCTTATGAACCACGAAGTCCGCCAATATTGACTTTGTGGAAGACAACCGGTTATGTTACGTAACACTTTGCTGGATCCATGAATAGCTTTACTCTTGAAAGCTTGTCCACTACTGCCCTTTCGTACTAGACAATGCATTTCAACGACTTCGGATGAGATCAGCGCAAACAATACTTCTCCACAAATCTGTTCATTCCCGTTCGAAGAAGTCACGTATCTTCTTCAACCCTTTACAGTTTACATGATGATTTACTGTCCGCGTAACTCACATCAGAGATCGGAAACTTCTTTGCTTGATGTTTTAAATAAGAAAGGTGCAACTATCCCATTGAAAATAAAATTTTGCCTATGGTGAGCATGTAATACTTGAAAGTTTGACAATTTGTCCGATACCCAAAATTATGAGAAAACTAGAAATATCAAGAGGTGTGTTGACACAACCGCACGATTTCTGAAGTGAAGGAGAAAAGGTTCATGAATGCATTTATATTTATTTTTTGTATGTCTTTTGATAACTGCAACTTGTCCAATATCAAGTGAGATGCTTGAACTTTATCGTTTGAATATAAGATCAAAATGTTGAGAGCAGATGTTTCCTAGATATAGTCGTAACCATTGTTTTAAAACCCTCTATAATTAAAAGAGAAGTATATAAAAGCAGATTCTTTTAAAGACATACATGTATATCTTATTACGTTTAATTTTTCTCTTTCGCAACAGCCTTCTTCTTTAAATATAGAAACAATTTTGTGAGATTATAACGCTTTACGTTTTCCTTTTCAGCCTTCTTCCTCGTTCTTGGTATAATAATATGGATGACATATGTTGTCAGCCCATGGAGTGTTTCTTATTCCTTTGGATTTACCATTATTGCCTGCATTCTGGTCATAACGGCAGGACTGTTTCTTATACCGGAAGTAGACAACGATCGTATCTATTGGCTGAATATTTTCAGAGGAGGATCGTCACGTGATTCGTCTACATCAGAGCGCTCTTTCCGGTCAAGGTCGACGTCAAGGTCACGATCAGTCTCCCCCTATCCTTCCAGCAGACGAACTTTGCGTTCCGATAGCAACAGGTTATCGGCGTCCTCGATTAAACCCGAGTACGATCGGATGCCATCACCGGCCTTAAACGAAGCTCCTCCAAAGGTGTTAACGGCGAACGGAGGGCCATACCGACCTGCAACATATAATGATGTATCTAATCTACGGCTACAGCGAGACGCTGTGGGATTCGTCTATTGAACGATGATTCTGTGACAAGATTGAAGTTAAAAGTCGTTATTGGTGGTGAATGAAGTGAAAAATGTCATTTCATTGGATTTGTATAATTTTATAAATATGTCATATGTGTCACAATGTTCTTTTTCTGTAGTATGTATTTAGATAATCAATAAGAATTGAACGATGTTGAGTTATAAATAAAATTTCTGAATTATTAATGATCACAACTTTTGAATACATTTAATCAGATGTTTGTTTCCAAATATTCTACAATGCCTATCCCCTTCACTGCGAGGCACAAATCTCTCCACTTCTTTGTCAACTTGTTCTGCCACCCTCAACACTCTCTGTTGTTTTTCTCCAGGTTTCTCCCGGTCTTTCTTCAATTTTGTTTTTCATCTGGAGTCCATGTCAGAGCGATCTTTTCATTTACCATATTATGCTTTTGATTGTCTTTTCTGTTACGGTTGTTGTTGTTCTTCTTCTTATTTGTTTGCTACTTTTTTCAACCAGAAACCTACACTGTTTCTGGTTTCTTGGCATCTGCTTTTCTTAATTTCCAACATTCAGATCTACATTATATAGTAAGACCGAGATGTCATTGCTGTTGAAGATTCTAACATTTGTACATTTGCTGTTGATGTTGGATTTCCTTACCTGGCTAAGTGATATGAATTCATGCGTGTCGTGCTTTTTCGCAACCTGGGATGTACCCCCTTCTTTGTTAACCTTGGATCCTAAATATGTGAACTCACAAACTTTTCTATCTCATGCTAATCAAGTCTGAATTTACTCATGTTGGTGATGTTTATTCTCATTACTATATGTCACACAAAACAGTACATAGCAATAAAAAGCTATATTTTTATTTTCAAAGATAAACATACTTTTTGTTTATAATTTTACACAATACTTAAACCAATCATTGATACATTTATTCACACCTTCAATACTTTTTTGAAATAAAGTGGAGAAAAATGTAAGCAGAATCTATCCTTCGGAGCTTGAAGTCAAAGAAACTATAGAGACAAATAATTCAGCATCCTATCTGGACATAATGTTATCCTACAACACTGATGGTCACATGAACACTTCACTTTAGGACAAACATGACGACTTCAATTTCAACATCACAAACTTTCCTTTTCTGAGTAGCAACATCCATTCATCGCCTGCTAATTGCGTGTTCATATCTCGGGTGATACGCTATGCCAGAGCAAGTACCGAATATACAGATTTTGTTCTGAGAGCTTTGCGTCTTTCAGACAAGCTTCGCAGTCATGGATACGTTTGTGGCCGACTAACCTCGTCACTGAGGAAGTTCTACGGTCGACATGGGGAACTCGTCATACGTTATTAAGTCCCACTCTCCAGAATTGTGGATGATATTCTGTCTTAGGCCATTTGAACCATCCAACCACCGAATACACCTGTATCTTCCGAAATGGAAATAACCGGATGTGACAATTATACCGAATTGAAGCGACGGGTGTTGCATGCAGGCAGGAGATGCTGACTCTTCCTGGGCACCTGGTCTCACTCCCATATTGGGAATTCGCTTCTTTTCATATGGTATAGATTTTTTCTTTGTTTGCTTTTGTTCTTGTTTCATCCTTATTTTGTATGCCTTCGGCTTATGATTTTCTGAATTATCGATTTTGTACTATGTATTGGGATATGTTCATTATCCATATTTCTCATCAGATTATTTATGTCACGAGCAAAGGGTTGTATCACTTATATTTACATTGTAAAATTAGATCTACTGGTATTTCGTTATTATTAACATAAAACAGTATGTCATACTTTTGTCAAAAACATTTGAAACGTTGTCCTTTGCATATGTGCATAGGTATTCTTTGTTACATCTTCTAGGATACATAATACCTTAAGGCGCGTACACTTGTCTCGAGAAGATCCTCCTTACAACGAGAAGGTTTTTTTGTGTTAATACTGAAACAGTGAGTATATGGATGGGTAGTATATTCGGATAGGAACACCACCATTATTTCAATAGCAACTATCCGTCCTTAGCTCTGGGTGCACATTAATTTATATTTATCATATATTATTTGTTAGTCCTTTATGGTAAATGGTTATCTTTTGATTGCCAGAATTTTTTACTTTATTTGTTGAATTGCATGGTACTTGCTTAATTTTTCTAACCACTTGTTGCTATCGTGTGAGTTTCACCAGTTTCACTTAGATATTGCATTGGTGACAGCTTTGATTTTCTTTTCTGAGAGATGTTGGTATATAAATATTGTCATATGCCTAATATGCTCATGATCTCTTGTATTCTATACATTTGTCATACGCTTATGTATAAATTGTTTCAAAGGACTATGAAATACGTAAAATTTCAACGTTTTGAACCAAAAATACAGTTTGGTTCGAAGATTATTTTCTAAGTATTTCTGTATTAAAGAATATGATAGAAATTCTTTGAAATCAGAATTCATATACATGTATTAATTAAACGAATTTTGCTTTCCATTTTCAGTGCGGTTTTTAATTGAAAAATTTGACAGCATTTTTCCTC
This sequence comes from Pinctada imbricata, assembly GCA_033119305.1. Taxonomy (NCBI): domain Eukaryota; kingdom Metazoa; phylum Mollusca; class Bivalvia; order Pterioida; family Pteriidae; genus Pinctada; species Pinctada imbricata. Next base: position 52,218,950 of record VSWD01000007.1, on the reverse strand, counting down.
ATAAATAAACATTAAGCATCAGGAAATGTTAAAGAGGATTATTTTTTCGGAAAGAATTCAGCAATATGAAGTCATTGTATTTTTTGAATGGTCAAGTTAGTTTCAATAGTCACATGATACGAAAAAAATGGTCTCGTTGGTTTATGTGTAGTCCTTTGTGTTTGATATTTCTGTGTTGTGCGTTGATGTTCCTTGTCCCTTTTGCGTCTTTTCCTGTGCTTGTCTGCTCCGTGCTTTTGCATTGGGTGTTTTAGGGTTTTGCTGTGGGTGCTTATTATATCATCAATGATGATTAGAAAGCATTGTTTACATTTTTCTGATTTAAAGATCGATGATCAGAGTAATTTCCAACCGGAAAATGAAGACCAATTCCCCCTCAGGTGATTTCCTTGTGAACCCCTTTTCCGAATCCAGACTCTATCGCCGGTTTTAAGCTCCAGTACACTTGTACATCCAGTGGACTCGTAGCTACCACCACCTAGTGAATTTGCTGCACTGTAAACTTTAGGAGTCCCATTGACCACCAGCTCAGAATCAAACCACTTCTTAGGATTGGTAAGGACAGTCCAAGCGAAGACGTAGACTCCGTCTGAAAGCGCTGTGAAGATTCCAGTGTCGCCATTATAGGCTTTGCCTATATTTGTAACGATGGTATCAAATACTACAGTGACTGAGGCTACAGATGATACTAGATCTTTCGATGCACGCGCCGAGAAAGCAACCATGCCTTTTATAAGAGAAGAGATACATGAAACGAAATTATTCAAATCCATGATTTCGACAGAAGGGAAGGTTTGGAAGTTTCGTAAGCACCATACCTTACAGATCAGTGCATAATGGATGCCTACATTTATCGATTGGTAGTCACTGAGGCTTATGAAACCACGTATCAATTAAATCTGGTGATAATGAAATGGTCGAATTGGCTTTATCTTATACAGCTGAGGTATATTTGGCCTTGAATGCAACCTTTCGTTTTTGCTTGGTATGTCTTTGATAACACAAAGTCATATTGCTAAGTACAAAATGAAAGTTTATCCATATCAAAGTCAAAGGAAAACCTTTCATTTCTTACGAGCTTTGTTCTCATTGAATTTGAAAACGTTAAAATACCTATCATAAATGACAAAACAATCTTAACACTGCAGCGCCCTATGGATGCAACGATAATATCAGCAGCATAGGAAATTTAACAAGTCCCGGTTGTCAATCGGTAAATGTGACTAGCTTATTCAACAGACCACAAAGAAGACCTCGAAGTCATGGCATTCGTAAATATATATAATAGGCCTGAGATACATTGTTTCTCCTTCGATGACTTGGTTCCATTTTTGAATGAGCCTCTAGGCCTGCATTATATTTGCACCAAATTATATTCTGTTTCTTTACGGAAGTTACATGAAATCTACGAATATACGAAGGACCTCACATTTACCGATACACGTTCCCCATAATACAGACTACAAGGAGTCATCTTGGACATTTCTACTTTTCGTGTATTTCAAACAGTTAGATCAGTTGGTGAGAAACTCTACAAGCACGTTGTAGGGATTCCAATAGGTCCTAATTGTGCGCCTCTTGTTGCAGATTTATTTTTATACACGTATGAAAAGGAATTTATCCAAAATCTTCAAAAACAAAGAAAAAATGATGATGTGAAATGTTTCATTGGTACTTCTAGGTACCTGGATGATATTCTTACTATCGACAATCCTGGTTTTGAGAAATATAAAAATGTTATTTATCCACAAGAATTGATTTTAAACAAGGCAAACGTTTCAAACATAGAAACACCATTTTTGGACCTAAATATCAAAATTGTTAATGGAGAGATCCATACAAGCACACCATGTAAGGTGTCCTGACGACGAGTGATTTTTTGTGTTAATTGTCCTGGATTTTTTCGTGTTTGTCCTGGATTATTTGTGTTCGTTTTGAGCGAAATCGGCAAAATTTCATATTTTTTAGACAATTAACGGACATGTAGATCATCGTGAGATACGTGTCTTTGCATTAAACATTGTAAATGCATTATAAGGCTGAATCAATGCTTAGAGTTGTCTGCTTTTCATTAAATAAAGAGATTTCTACTTTTTTGATAAAAATCCATGCTCTCGTCGTTTTAACAGACTAGGTTCAAATATCTTAACACGAGTATCTTGTGCCAGTTCAACAGTACTAACCATATTTTTCTTGAGCAATAAAACGGCAATACAAAGCAGAAAACCAAAATTTAAAAAAAGTTAGATGTCCTGACTTTTTTGTGTTTTGTCCTGGATTTTTTGTGTTTGCTGTCCTGGCTTTTATATATTTCTTCAGCAATCAAATAGAGTTTAACTAATTTTAGGGAATTTTGTCATGGCAGTGGCTCCACTTTCATATGAAACCTTACTTTGCAACCCTTGTTTGTTAAAAGAAAATCACTGTGCATTAGTTTTGATTTTTGTATTCAGATGAAATATGTCCTTATTTCAAGGCTTCCTGTGTTAATATTATTGATCATTAGTGTATAGTCTACTAACTTAAGTCACTAACATGTTCTTTGCCTAAGAATGAAAAAAAAAATTCTGTCCATACATGTTAGACTTATATACCAATATGCATCAGGTTAATAGTGGGTCGTGCTCACAAATTCCGGATAAACACACCATTTTTGTAAAAAATGCAGCAAAGTTGCCAAGAGCGTATCCAGAGCAGTGTTGAAACGCAGAAACAAAAAAAATTTAAAATCTTTTCTTTCTTAGACTAGGGTGGATAGAGAAAATGCTTTGTGTCTTTTTAAAAGTATGAAAAGAGATACAGGTATCTGACTGTTTAAAAATAATAATATTTACTAGCATAAAAATACATCTAGTTGATATCTAAGTGTATCGACCCGCACATTCTTCCACATTTTTGACATTTGCGATAACAAAAATGTTTTGTTGAAAATCAAAGAAAATTAAGAAGGCTTCTGTTCGATGTCCTTCCAAGCTATAACCATTGATAGTCGTATGTTCGATCAAATATTCATGTAAAGATGACGAGGGGCGAAACTAACCTCACGCGATGGGGGGTTTCGACAGATTAACTTTGCATACCTTTGTATTTTGAATTTGATATGTGAGTTTTATTTTACATTCACTTCACTTTTTTATTCTTAAAACGTGGATAGATTGGCCCGACTACAAAATTGACTCTATTCAATTCCGAGTTTTGCTAACAGAGAACCCCCACTATAGTCTTACAGTTCAATGTTTTGAATAAGTGTCGGTTGCGAATATTTAGAGGAGGAGGACAGTGGTGCCTCCTCATGACCATGACCGTATTTGATAATTGATTACATGCTTATCATGCTCACTTTGCATTATTTTTTCTTTACTCTGCTTGGATGGATCACTAGCGAAGTGGAGGGGTCGTGCGGGTCATATTCCCTCCTTTGGCGGTCAATTTTTTTCTTCAAATGTTCTGAATTTGCTTTGAAAATTCTAATTAACTACGAATTTATCTATCAGTAAATGTTTTCGAAAAAAAAAATCGTTCGCTCGCTGTTGCTCGCCGGGTTTCAAGGAAATATGCATGGACTTTGGATTTTATGTTTGAGACTCAAAATACATTGATAGAGGATGTAGATAGTAATTGTCTGTCTTCATTTTCATTCTAACGCCGAAAAATAGTTCGCCAATCATATTTCAATCAAATTAGAAGTTAGTTAAAAGTCGTGAATCAAGGAATCCAGTGGGAGGAAAAAGAATAACTTCTGTTTTCGCTCGTCATTTTTCCTTAAGATTTTTCTTTGAAACTGGACTTTATCCTCCCCCTCCCCTTTATGAAATCATAGATCCGCCACTGGTCATGCATCTACAATTGTTTGTCATAATGTAATATTAGATGTAATTTTGCTATCTTGTTTGCATGGGTATACCTCTGATGGAAATAGTAGGCGGGGGAACATTTAATTTGACCAGCCAAAAAAAAAACCAAACAAACAAACTCAATAAAAAACAAAATAAAAACAAACAAACAACAGAAAATCAATAATAAGGATGTATGGCAATGTAGGGCGGATTTAGGGGCCGATTGTATTATAATATTCGCTCGCTTTTCAAACCTATTGAAAATAATTCTAAAATCCAAAACTAGAAAATCCAGGACATCACACTGAAAATCCAGGACTAGGTACACAAAAAAGTCAGGACATACTCAACTCTTTTAAATCTAGTGATATTCGTATATTTTTATTTGCGGTCCCTAACCGATGATTAATACATCATAAATAAATGAAAACAAACTGAAAAAATGTCAAATTGAGCATTTTATGGAGTTTGAAACAATTTTATGACACAAAAAATCCAGGACATACACAAACAAGAGCCCCAGGGGGCACAACGCTCACCTGATACCCATGCACGCTCTAATTGACATACTGACATTGAATACTGATAGTGCCAGTACCAGGATTTTAGCCCACAACCTTTCTAAAAAGATTTTTGCCGGATGCAGAGAAGTTTTTTTTTTTCAGACAACCTTTGAAAGTACAAAAAAGAAAAAATAGCCACATTTCAAAACAATAACTTTTTTACTGATTTGAAAAGACGGATAAAGTGGTCCAACGTCATATGCCCAGCTAGCATAGTTCAATTATGCAACATCAAAAATAAAATCATATTGTACATTAATGTGCAGCAGAAAAAGAATAAAACAATGAAACGATTTCATAAATTAAGTTTATTTAAAATTGAACACAAAACCTTTCATTATTGATAGCTAGCATGCCAGAAATTATAAAGCCTGTGTTTGTGAAACGAGAATGCCCCCGGCGGCATCTTTGTTAGTATAAAGGCCATTTTCTGTTAAGTATGTGAGAGGTCAGGGTCAGCGCAATATTGGTATCAATGGAAAGATCTTGTCACAAGGAATACACATATAAAAATTGAAACCTCTATCACTAACCATTCAAAAGTTATGCCCAATGTTAAAGTTTTTGAGAAGTACGTCAAAGGTCAAGGTTATGGTCACGAGGTCAAAAATTTTGGTATCAATGGAAAGGTATTGTCAAAAGGAATACACATGTGAAATATGAAACCTCTATCACCAGCTTCCATTTAAAAGTTATGCCCAATGTTAAAGTTTTTCGGAAAACAGACAGACAAACAGACAGACGAACAGGCCAAAAACTATATGCTCCCGAATCTTTTATTCCAGGGGCATAAAAAACAAAGATTTTTCGGTTTTGCCTTTATTCATATTAAAGTATACTGAAATCTATGAATGCTTTTGAATAGTATTGATTTCATCTCAAATACATGAAACGTACAGTTAAAATCGTTTTAATCCAATATTTATCAATTCAAGTGAGTTGTGCTGCTTGTGCAGAAATTGGGCCAGTTTGTTTTCCAAAAAGCAGTGTATGGTGTATCAAACCTCATGACCCAGTGAAGCCACTTGAACAAATAATTTTCAGTGAATATGCTGAAATGCGGTGCTTCTTGCCTATGCATATTTCAACAGGCGAGAAGGAGCGTCGCATTTCAGCATACGCTGTTCAACAACTCAAGTGATTTCTCTAGGTTTCGTAGTTTGAAACAAATTAAAAGGCCCATGAAATTGTTAAGGTTGTCCAACTAGCAGACCTACAACATCGTTGTTTACTGTTAAAAAATTGTTTTACCTCATCAAAGGTCTGTTACACGGACAAGTTGTTAGCGGAGAGAGTTCATGAAATGTATCGGTTGCATAGGATTTGCCGACAAAAAGTTATTTGGTCCGATAAAAACTCATCATGTATCTATTATTTGAACAGATAAAAATTCCCAAAAGTCTTATCACAGGAACCTGTCATTTTATGAGAGAAAATGTTTTATTATTCACAACCTCAGGCCTCTGTGTTCCTCTTAGAAATATTATACATACAAGATGTCGAACACAGTGGCTTATGGTTGTAAATAATAATTTATTTACTCTATTTAAACAACAGCTTTCTGTGGTCCAACATTTCATAGGAAGATTTCAGGAACTCTGAACTGAATTATTTATTTCAAGAATTTCAGATATTAAATGTCCTATGCATTCTCAAAATCCGGAGGAAGAGATTACTCATTAGACGTTTCTTCAAGAAATCAGTCCGTAAATTACTTCATCTAAGAGAGTCTAAGACAGAGGAAATTCGAGCAAACTTTATGCATGATAACAAGTTGCAAGTGTTCCAAGTACATGAATGATAACCATTATGAAAGTGTTCCAAGTATAATGCACATTTCATTAAATAAAAATCTATTCCGTTTGCACTGTATCTCCTGAAATGTATCGCAGTACTAAAGGTATCACATTTCTACATGGGGAATCCCCTTCAGATGTAATCCAAGGAAATCGTTTTAGCGGGGAATCCCCTCAATTTTGACTGGTGAACAGGGCAGAATAAAAGGTGTCACACCATTGGTCAAAACTATTGAAAATTTAAAAATAGCACATGAAATCAATGTACCATTCCCTGTAGTCGGGATAAATTGAGTTTTGAACCTGTTTTTGTCTTTTATGCAATCTATTGATCGATTTAAAAATAGATGAAATTTGTAAAATTTTCGAAATGGATAGAGGGGTGATGTAAAAAAGTGGAATTTGTGAGAAAACGGTATGCATGACCCCCCTTTTTTCTATTATTCTTATGTGTGTCAAAGGTGTCCAAATCCAACGAGACCAAATTCAAAATTATTGAATGGAGGATTGGAAGTCACTCAAATTGAGCTAAATGATTGATCATACAAAGAAGGTTTTTATTTCTTTGGATGACACCTTCAGGTACACGGCAAAACATGGTCGCTTTTGAAATCTTGTTCCCGACTTTAAAAATAAAATTCTAAATAAGTATAAAGAATTTAAATAATTGAATCATATCACATAAAAGGTCAATCAATAAGACATTGAAGCATGTGTCACTTGTTGAATTATCAGCTGTAACAATGGATGAAAGGTCGATCAAAAAATGATTAATCATACAAAGAAGGTTTTTTCCTGTAGTTGCACCTGAAGCATTGGACATGGAAAACATACATTATACCTATGTACAATCTTAAAAAATATTCCTTAAAAATCCAAAAGTGGATATCTGGACAAAATTCTTTCACTTGTAGGGTACCATGCATGAGTACCTCATACCTACAAATTGTCATGACAATCTGAAGAGTGGTTATAGAAAAGAAGCAGAAAATGTATGAAAATCAACCCCCCTCCCCCCCTTCCTTTTTTACATAAGAAAAAAATTCATAAAAAATCAAAAAAATAAAATTTAAGCATAAAATACATATCAAAGCATTAAGTAAGTTAAATATGATAAATATGTAGTAAATGAGTGTGTAAAATCATACACTTATTGAGTTATTTAAAGAAATAGTGCAAAAATGTGCATTTCTGACTAAGTCCGAAAAGACGTCAAAAACGCGTCAAAAATTAGTTAACGGATTTTAACGAAATGAACAAACTTGAATGATACATCCTTCTAGATCACATAGATACAATTAGTTTTTCAATCCATTTAGTGGAACTGGAGAAGAAGATTTTTGAAGAGGGGTACCCTCCGGGGCCTATTTGACCCCGCCCTGGATCCACCCCTGAAGGGATCGAGCCGAAATGAACAAACTTGGTAGAGGACCTTTAGTACTTCATGCATACCAAGTTTCATCAAAATCCCTTCAGCCGTTCTTGAGAAGAAGTTGAAAATGTTAAAAGTTTACGACGGACGGACGGACGGACGACGGACGACAGACGACGGACGCCGGACGCCACACTATGACAATAGCTCACTTGAGCCTTTGGCTCAGGTGAGCTAAAAATCCAGGACAAATAACACAAAAAATCATCCCTCGTCAGGACACCTTACATGGTGTGACAAGGGTGTATGACAAAAGAGATGATTTTGGATTTAACATAGTAAATTCCCCCTGGCTTGACGGTGATGTTCCTAGAATACCATCCTATGGTATCTATATTTCACAGCTCATCCGGTATGCTAGAGCATGTACTGATGTTTTGGATTTTCATAGTAGAAATTTACAAATTACCAAGAAACTTTTAGGACAAGGTTTTCGCTTTCACGAACTAGTAAAGACTTTCTGGAAATTTTACAAAAAAATTGTCAACTTCTTCTGAAATTCGGACCAATACAGGCAACAGAGTATATTACTTTGGGTATTTCACAACCTGCATTTTATGGTGACATTATTAACAAGATTAGAAGGATCAAAGATAGACAACATCACTATCGAAAATGCGTCAGAATCATCAAACGCCTTTTATACCGTTGGTATGATCCTAACGTCACCAGACGGACACTAGGCTTGGTACTTGACCAGTCTACAGTCTTGTACAAGCGCATTCTTAAAACTTGCACTCTGACTGACTATGACGACGGGACTCCATGACGGGCCCTGTCCAAACCTCTTTAGAGAAGACAGGGCCCCGACCACCTGTCCTCTCTGAATGTCAGTCGGACTCCTCGGGTAATAACAACATGAGCTCGCGGTGGCAGAGCACGGATTGTATTACGTACGCCCTCTTTTTATATCCATTTATATATTCATCTGTGTTGCTTGGGCCCCTGCGTTTTGCGGTCTTGTTTGTGTGTGGTCATCTGACAGTGAGGAGGTTGTTTTACACCACAATTGTACGTTCTTCGAGACCTCTGGGTAATCGGAAAAGTGGGAGGGTTGTGCGCACGTAATCCAGGTTAACCATACCCTCTGCTATTTTCGTGGCAGATGGCCGTCCTAAGTCGGCACCGGTTGCCCATTGGTCTCGTTGGTTTATGTGTAGTCCTTTGTGTTTGATGTTTCTGTGTTGTGCGTTGACGTTCCTTGTCCCTTACGCGTCTCTTTTTGTGCTTGTGCTTGTCTGCTTTGTGATTTTGCATTGGGTGTTTTGGGGTTTTGCTGTGGGTGCTACAACCTGGTGTTGTTGGAGATCCCCTCCTTTGTATCAGATAAGTCAGAGGAGAAGACAAACCGTCCTTTCATTAAAGTAAGATTTGCAAACAAAGATAAATTGAATCTTGGTCAAATTTTGAATCTGTCACAGAAAAAATCCCACCATATTTCAAAAGAAAATAAACTCCTTGTATTTCCTATAGCTACACACCAACAGTTGCATCTAAGATTTACAATTACAAACGATTCTTGCAGTATTGATTTAAGTAATCCCTCACTACATCCACTTCCTTGCGAATGTTCTTCATCGGATTTCAACTACTCTCCTTGTGGACACGTCATTACTGGTGACTTTAGTATAGTTAAGAACGACAAGTTGAGAGAATTGTTAAAAAAGGGTCCCAAATACAGAGAAATTATGTCCTTTACATGGAATCAAAATCATCATGGACTCTTGTGAGGAATATGCAAGACGTTGGGCAAAGAAAGAGGATGTACAGCTCGACACACTTTCGAATGGATAAAATCCATCAGAGGGTTACTTTTATCTAGAATTAACCGATTAAAATCAACTGTGATTACCAGATTCGAGTCTATTTTAAAGACCCTGTCGTTATCACAGAGCTTACCTACCTCCTAGAACATTATATCATCACATCATCGGACAAAGCCTCAAATAATTACACATTTACTTGCAAAAAGTACTATTTCGACAGTCAAAGAGTTGGGTTTAAATTCGACACCTGGAAATCCCACTTACACCCTAACAAACCTTTCTGCCTCTGAAGTAATAGATAACCACAAATCAGCTCTTGCTTCCTTTGGCTTCGACACTAACAAAGTAGATTTAGATTTACCATACTTATACTGCATACCTTAAATGCATAAGAATCCGTACTAACAACGTTTCATCACTGGTTCCTCAAAATGTTCTACCAAATCTGTATCGATTAACTCACCAAAGTTTTATCTGAAATCAAATCTGGGCTTCAAAAATATTGTTCGACAGTATATTCTGGCAGTGGAATCAACCAGATGTGGATTTTAAAGAATTCGAAGGAACTTTTAGAACATCTGAAATCCACTCATTTTAGTAGAGTCCATTCGATCAAAGCCTTTGATTTTTCGACACTTTACACTACAATTCCACATTCTAAATTAAAAGAAAGACTCGCAAAAATTATAAGTAATGCGTTTTCAAGTAAGAACGGTAATAGCAAGTACAAATTTATTGTTGTTCACTATGACAAAACCTACTTTGTAAAAGAAAAGTCCGATTTTGAAAATAAGTACACTGAAACAGATATTATTCAGATGTTAAACTTTCTGATCGACAACATTTTTGTGGTCTTTGGAGGAAAGGTCTTCCAGCAAATTATCGGAATTCCAATGGGGACCAATTGTTCCCCACTCCTTGCCGACATTTTCCTTTACTCGTACGAAGCTGAATTCATTCAATCTTTGGTCTCTGAAGGGAAAAGATACTTAGCTTCTTACTTCAACTTCACTTACAGATACATAGACGATGTGTTGTCCATCAATAATCCAAAATTCGCGGATTACCTGAGCAGTATCTATCCTTCGGAGTTTGAAGTCAAAGAAACAGAGACAAATAATTCAGCATCCTATTTGGACATAATGTTGTCCTACGACACTGATGGTCACATGAACACCTCTCTATGACAAACGTGACGACTTCAATTTCAGCATTACAAACTTTCCTTTTCTGAGTAGCAACATCCCTTCATTGCCTGTTTATGGCGTGTTCATATCTCAGTTGATACGCTATGCCAGAGCAAGTACGAAATATACGGATTTTGTTCTGAGAGCTAGGCGTCTTTCAGATAAGTTTCTCAGTCAAGGATATGTTTGTGACTGACTAACATCGTCACTGAGGAAGTTCTACGGTCGATATGGGGAACTCGTCATACACTATGATGTCCCACTCTCCAGAATGGTGGATGGTATTCTGTCATAGACCATTTTAACCATCCAACCAAAGATTGTACACTATGTCTTCCGAAATGGAAGTAACCGGATGTGACAGTTCTACCGAATTGAAGCGACGGCTGTTGCATGCAAGCAGGAGATGCTTACTCTTCCTGGACACTTGGTCTCACTCCCATATCAGGAGTTCGCTTCTTTTCATGTGGTGGAAGTTTCTGTTTATTTGCTTGTATGCCTTCGACCTCTGATTTTCTGAATTATCGATTTTGTGCTGTATACAGCGATATGGTCATTATCCATATTTGTCATTCTGCAATGCATGCGATGGAAAGTGACTTTTCTAACTAAAATTCGATGTTTCATATCCGCTAACTCGACTTATTTCATCGGACTTATTTCATTGGACTCAACGCCGCAATAACATTAAGTTTAGACACCATGTATATCTATCATCGCACTTCCCGGTTGCGTAGTGTTACATTGTATAGGTTATAATAGGTATAGAAATCTTCAGAAATAAGACGACTAATGCTCTTTTTGTGGGTTTGATCCTATGGAATTCCATGCAACATGTGAAGTGAATGCCTGACTTCTCCATAAGAGAAGAAAACTCCCAATAAAGCCTCTTACAACATTATTTCTAGTTCAGACAAAAAAGGTTTCGGCTGACAATCAGGCGGCAATAGCATCAATTTTGGGCACCGCTTGACCTCTTTATGATGCTAACATTTCAAAGGCTGAACACGTCAAACATTCACTCATTCTCCTTTGATGACATTGTACCTCTTTTGAATGAACATTTTAGGAATTCATCACATTAGAACGAAATTATACTCCATTCCCCTACGGAAATTTACGAAACCGCTAAGTATCAGGTATATACAGATTTGTTTTCCCCCAACTACAGATTTCAAGGCATTATTATGGATGTTTCCAAATCCATATTATTTCAAGCTGTAAGAACTGACCAAACAGAAGAGATAATTAAACGACCATTTATAAAAGTAAAAACTTGCAAACAAAGAAATCGATCAGATAAATCTTGGTCAGATTTTGAATCACAAACTTGTAAAAGAAAATATAGGTACACACCAAAATTTACAATTACAAACGGTTTTTGCACAGTATTGATGGAAGTAATCCCAGACAAAACCCACTGCCTTGCGAATGTTCTTCATCAATTTCCAAGTACTCTCCCTGTGGTCACGTTGCTACAGGGGACCCTAATATTGTTAGAAATGACAAATTGAGGGATTTGTTTAAGATGGGCCCAAAATACAGAGAGACTCGTTCCTTTACAATGAATCAGAACTTTAAAATATTGATGGATTCTTGTGAAGAATACACAAGACGCTGGGCAAAGAAAGAGGATGTTCCACATGACACTCATTCTGAATGGATAAAATCCATCAGGGGATTGCTTTTCTTCAAAATAAAACAGTTAAAACCAAGTGTGAACACCAAATTTGAGTTTGTCTTCAAAGACCCTGATGTAATCACAAAATTAACTACCTCCAGGAACATTATATCATCACACCAGCAGATAAAGCCTCTAATAATTAGTATTTAATTACACATTCACTTGTAAAAAGTATTATTTAGACAGCCTTGTCAAAGAATCAAGATTGGAAATCCCACATATGCTCCAACACATTTTTCGTCTTCAGTAGTAATTGAAATTCACAAATCAACACTTGCTTCTTTCGGTCTTGACACTAACAAATTGGATCTAGATTTACCGTAGCTGTATTGTATACCATAAAAATATACAAAATCCGTATAAACAACGTTTTATTACTGTTTCCTAAAAATGTTCGACCGAATCTGTATCGGTCTTACTCACCAAACTTTTATCTAAAATTAAGTCAGGCCTTCAAAAGTATTGTTCAACCATGTATTCGCGTAGCGGTATAAACCAAATGTGGATCTTTTAAAAAAATCGAAAGAACTTTTACAACACCTCAAATCAAGACAGTTTAAAAGAGTACACTCTTTTACGCACGTCCTCTTTTCATATCGATTTACATATTCATCTGTGTTGCTTGGGCCTTTGCGTTTTACAGTCTTGTTTGTGTGTGGTCATCTAACAGCGAGGAGGTTGTTTTACACTATGATTGAACGTTCTTCGATACCTCTGGGTAATCTGAAAAATGAGAGGGTTGTGCACACGTAATCCATGATAACCACAACGTCTGCTCCTTTCGTGGCAGATGGCTGTCCTAAGTTGGTACCGGTTGCTCGTCTCGTTGGTTTATGTGTGGTCTTTTATGTTTCATGTTTCTATGGTGCGTGTTGGTGTTTCTTGTCCCTTTTGCGTCTCTTATCGTGGATGTCTGCTCTGCTTTTTTGCATTGGGTCTTTTGAAATTTTGCTTCGGGTGCTGCAACCGAGTAATTTTGGAGATCCCCTCGTTTTTCTATAAAATCGTATGATTTTTCGACACTTAACACCACAATTCCACATACTAAATTGAAAGAGAGACTATCACAAATTAATAGCAACGCATTTGCGAGTAAAACGGTAATCGTAAATATAAATTCATTGTCGTAAATTACGACAAAACTTACTATGTAAAAGAGAAATCTGAGTCAAAAGCAAAGTATACCGAATCAGATGTCATTAAGGTGCTGAATTTCCTGATCGATAACATTTTTGTGGTCTTTGGAGGTAAGGTCTTCCAACAGGTTGTTGGCATTCCAATGGGAACAAATTGTGCCGCGATCCTTGCTGACATATCATATGATCCTTGATCTTTGAGGGCAAATAAAAAGCTCTTAACTTCAACTTCACGTACAGAGACATTGATGACCTACTGTCCATCAATAATCCAAAATTTGCAAATTACCTTGGCGTAATCTATCCCGTTGAACTTAAAGTAAAAGAAACGACAGATAGCAATAATTCAGCGTCCTATTTGGATATCATGTTGTCTTTTGACGCCCATGGTAATATGAACACCTCACTCTATGACAAACATGAAGAATTCGATTTCAACATCACAAATTTTTCTTTTCTGAGTAGCAGCATTCCGTCGTCACCAGCATTTTGCGTTTTCATCTCTCAATTATTACGTTATGCTCGGGAAGCTCAAAGTACTAAGATTTTGTTCAAGAGCTAGACGTCTTTCAAGCTTATTAGTCAAGAATACATTCGTGACTGACTAACTTCGTCACTGAGGAATTTCTATGATCGATACGGGAAAATAGCAGCACACTATGACGTCCCCTTGTCCAGAGTCATAAATGATATTCTGACGTTGACCTTTTTTGCCATGACATACCAATTTATACGTTTGTCTTCCTTTGTGGAAGTTATCGATTGTGACCTTTCTACCGAATTGTGGGGTTTACCGATTGTGACCTTTCTACCGAATTGAAGTGGCGGATGTTGCATGCAAACACTCACTCCTTTGCAGGGAGTTAACTTCGCTTTATTTGGTAGATTCTTTTTATTTCTGTTCCTTTGCCTTCTGGTTTTATCCTGGGGTTTTTTGTATGTCCTTGGTTAGATGATTTTTCGATTAACGATTTTGTACGTCTTGATAGGGATATGATTTTTTATCCACCTTTTCGCATGCTGGTACCATTTCAAATAAATATAGCCGTTATACCTTTGGCATACTTCGAAATTCCCTGCTTTTCGTGTCATTCTAAACTTTCTGTTTATTAATTTTTATACTCCATTGGTCTAACGCTTGAATTATTTCAAGTTATTGATACCGAAAAAATGACTACATTTGAAATGGAACCAAGATGCATTTTCGTGTAGTGTCTTCAATCTATACTTTGTCCAATTATGAAGATTCCTCTATCAACAAAAACCGACAAGAATAATATGATATGTTAACTTCCAGAGGGTGAGATAACATTGATGAGACTACGGGGTGAGATAAATAGTATCGATCACCCCGACGGACAGGAAAATCCCGACCGAGTATCAAAAATTTTCAGACCTAGATTCTAGTTTCCAACTCTTCTGCCATAGATCAACCTTCTGAAATTGACATTCAAACAACTGTGGACCTAACATGCAAAGTCAACCCAAAACAATTTTAAAAAACACATCCTGCTACGTCTTTCGGTACGCTTTTTCGACATAGTAACTTTCATACTTTTTTAGCATATTACATTGTTTTGATCTGAGGATCACTGACGAGGGTTAAGTACCCGAAACGTGCATGTCTGGTCCATGCTGCCAATTCATCTGTTCTTAAATGATACTATTCAATTTGAAGACGTTTAACATCAAAATGAAATGTCTCTGAAAAATAAAAATTTGGATCACAGCAGAAGTCACACGCATGAGACAAAAAGTCGGAGAGAAAAATAAACGTACGGAAACAGCGACAACTACATCTTTTATATGAATGGTATCTAGACAGTCCTATTGTAAAATAAGATTTCATCATGGGCTGCTCAAATGAAATGAATTTATGTGGTGTTGCACAAATCAAACCATTTTATAGGAATACAAATAACAAAAACGCACCTTTCGATGTTACTCATAATACGATCACCGTACCGAAACTCGAAAAATAAATAATCGGAAATATATTTTGACTGCGTGGAATCAATCCGGATATTTTATTCTATTGATGAAATCTAGACAAAAAACGAAATCAATAGACAGTTTATCTGTACTCACCTTTTCTTGATGGTACGTTGCACATCATTCTGACCGTATCCAGACTTTGAGTGACGTATTTCAGCTGGTTCTGCATACCGTCTAGGAGATACTTCATGTCGGAGCTCACCCCGCGATACACCCTGTCTCTTACTTCTGTATTCCCTTCAATTGAAGTAAACTATTCTCTCAGGCTGAACAAATATCGCGTGAATTAAAATACAGCACAAACATAAAAAGTCTATCAAATATAGTTAAGAAAGAAGAAATCGAAAATAACTTAAATAAAGGATGGGATTTCAAATAATTAAGATCGTAGAAGTATGGTAAGGCAAGCCGATGTGGACAATAATCGGTATTTTTTATTTTAAGAAATTTTTTCAAATAGTTATCTTCTTATGTTATTCTTATGGCAGAAAATGAATTTCTAATGATCGAATCGAATTAAGAAATGTTACAAGTCTCTAAAACATAGCATTATTTAAGAACAGATAAATTTCCAGCATTGACAAGACATGTACGTATTGGGTACATAACCCTCGTCAGTGATCCTGAATTCAAAGAATGAAATATGAATTGTTTTCTAATTTTAGAAAATAATTTTCCAATATTAGAACTTCATTTTCAAATAATGGAACTTCACTTTCGAATATTAGAAATTCATTTTCGAATATCAGAAATTCATTTTCGCATATCAGAAATTCTTGATATATTATATTATATAGAAATTCATTGTCAAATACATGTACTGTAAATGTTGGTATTTTCGCATGGGTGTATTTTTTGCGCTTTTTGCGATTGCATTATTATCGTGAAAATTACAATCAGTATAAAATACTAACAGGAATACTATCGATTTCGCTAACATTACCGCCACGCGTACTGTTGCAATGGTCGTTTCGCGAAAATTTCACTAGGGAAAATAATCACGTTTACAATATCAGAAAATAAATTTGCTTATATTAGAATTTTTTTTTTTTGATAATTTTTGATATGGAAACTGATTTGCTGATATCAAAAATTCATTTTCTTATGTAAGGAATTATTTTCTCACACAAGATATTGATTTTCTAATTTTGTAATTGAATTTCAGATAATGATATGGGAAAGAACAACGAATTTCTTATATAAGAATAAGAATCCTGCTATAGAAAATGAAAAAAAATATGAATATAATAAATAGATGGATTTCTAATATATGTATAACTGAATTTCTAATATGAGAAATTCAGTTATTTCCTGATATAAGGAAATAATTTTCTGATACATGTTTAAGAAAATAATTTTCTGATGTAAGAAAATAATTCTGATATAAGAAAATAATTTTCTGATATAAAAATATCATTTTCTATTATAAGAATATCATTCTCTATAATAAAATCATTTTTCTTAAATTAAAAATGTATTCTCCTATATTGGAAAGTCATTTTCTGATATCAAAATTCATTTTCTTATAATCAAAGTTCATTATCTACTAAAAGAAAAAAATGGTTTTTCTTATATTGGAAATTTCATTTTTTTTTTTCGCTCATTTTTAGACAATGAATTTTCCACTTTGGTTTGCCATACAATTATTGCGTGTTTATAGTAGGACAACTCTAAACTTTGAAGTAAAATAGAGCACAGGCAACAAAAATACACAGAAAGGTTAGATCAAAATACAATAATAACCAAAACAAAAAAGTTACTGTCCGCGCAGCTCACTTTAGAAGTCGGAAAATTGAAGTTTTCTCTACTTTGTCCGCAAATTTTGCGATTAACATTTATATAGGAACTCTCATAAAAACAAAGGAGGGGATCTCCAACAACACCCGGTTGCAGCACCCACAGCAACTAACGGTGTATGTGTTAAACGTCTTCAAATTCATTAGCATCATTAGAAGGTAGATAAATTTACAGCATGGACCAGACATGCACGTTTCGGATGCTTAACCCTCGTCAGTGATCCTAAATCGCCAAACAATGGAATATGGCTAAAAGATATGATGCTTCAAGACCAAGGTTTCAGAAATTTGAGAAAATTTGTAAACAGAAATTTTGAAATGCGTTTGAACTTGGCTACGTGTGCCCTCGGGGACTCCAGGTCCACCAGTATGAGGCGCCGTTTTACTATTTATTCCCTATTTTTTTATATCAGAAATTCATTTTTTGATATCACAAATTTATTTTCTGATATCACAAATTTATTTTTTGATATGAAAGTTTGGTATGAAAGTTACTATGTCGAAAAGTGTACCGAAAGACGTAGCAGGATGGGTGGGATATAGGCAGATAAATTTACAGCATGTCGAAAAAGTGTACCGAAAGACGTAGCAGGATGGGTGGGATAAAGACAGATAAATTTACAGCATGGACCAGACATATGCACGTTTCGGATACTTAACCCTCGTCAGTGATCGTAAATGTAAGCAATGGAATATGGCCAAAAGAAGTTAAATAACGTCCAAAATATACCGAACGACGTAGCAAGATGGCTGGGATATGATGCTACAGGACCCAGGTTCCAGAAATTTAAGAAAATTAGTAAACAGAAAGATTTTGAATGCGTTTGAAGAAACGACCAACCGAAATTGATCGATCTTGGCTAAAATGCCCTCGGGGACTTATGGTCCTCCAGCAGTGACACTCACCTAGTGGTACAAATGTTAAATTAGCATCATTTAAAGGCAGACAAATTTACAGCATCGATCAGACATGCACGTTTTCGGATACATAACCCTCGTCAGTAATCCTAAATCTAAGCAATGGAATATGGCCAACAGCTGGGAAATTATGTCCAAAATACACTGAAAGACGTAGCAAAATGATTCGAATATGATGCTACAAGACCCAGGTTTCAGAAATTTGAGAAGATTTGTAAACAGGAATTTTGGAATGCGTTTGAAGAAACTACCAACCAAAATTGATCGATCTTGGCTACATGTGCCCTCGGGGAATCCTGGTCCACCAGCATTGACACTCACTCAGTGGTACAAAATATTCATTATGTGTACCCGCGACTAATACTACGCTCACAGTGAAAGAAAACAGTTTATATGGGGAGTTTCTATGTTGCTTTTTGCGCGACGTCGCTGATGTTTAATACTGAGTTTATGGAAAACGTTGACGACGTCACGCTACATAGAAATCTCCCTATTTAAAATCATTTTCTTTCACTGTGAGCATAGTATTTGTCGTACAGACATATATCATACACCGTTAGTTACGAGAGTTTCAGATCTATCCCCAAATATAAATTCTAATCGAAAAATATGCAGACAAAGTAGAGAAAACTTCAATTTTCCGATTTCTGAAGTGAGCTGCGCGGACGGTAGAGTATTCCATGAAAGGTGTAACCTTTTGAAATCCATAAGGTCAGATTTAATTATTCCGATTATTTGATTTTTATTTATTGAAATTAGTTTACTTTCATTATAAATAGAAGAGATTTTGGAAAGCAAAATTCCTACTACTATTTATTACGCATCTAATTAAAAGCAAGTACATGTATATAAGACTTGACTGTTCAATTTTGACAGTTTATTGGAGTATGAAGTTTGGTTTGTCGCATCACAACCGCGTAGTTTATTTGGAAATTATAATGAATTAAAGTCACTCACCTGCACTGTGAGAAATTGTGATTCCAAGCAAAGTGATAAAACATGTAACGGTGCCGGAACTTTTCATCTATAAATATTTAAAAGTCCTTAATAATAATTTCAATTCTTATCATAATTATTCTACCTCTTATATTTATCTTTAAAAAATCTTAAATTTTTTCACGACAAATTCAAAATGGTACCTTTGGCAGAAAGAGACCACAATCCTCTAATGCTAAACTATTCTGAATGATTAGATTAATGAAGAATGTACTAATCTAAATTTTACTTTAATTTTTGCGTATTGATTTTCATTCATGCACAGTCTGTTGTATTAGATATTATTTTTCCTTTAAAATATGGGGATTGCATGATATGGGCAGCAGATGTAAACACATTGTTTGATTTTTGATAGAGTGCCCTATTTCAAGTAAACAAATGAACGAATTATATTTAAATAACATTTATCATGTAGCAGTTTTCTAGACATAATACAACAATTGCGGGTCTTAAAATATCTATGTGTATGGATAAATGAAAGGGCTGTGATCACGTGATCCAGATAACCAGAATATTCCTGTAGAGGGTGGCTCTCCTTAGTCGCGTATTGATACACATAAGTCTATATATCATCCTCGTACTGATCTATATTTATTTTCTTCTATAAACTATAAATCGCGACTCTCTGATTGGCTGATATCGTCACCGACGCTCCTGAATCAATCACCGTATATCATTGTTTAAAAATAGACCGGGATAACCCCAATAACTTCTGCAATGGAGTCGTTATTAATTGTGAATCATATATGAAATTATAGAATAAAACAGGTTTCAATATTTTCATAGTAAGTCAATATCACATCATATACACTGAATATTAAAAGTCCATAATTGTATTTTGTGTACCATTGTAGACTTTCCTTTGTTTGATTATCACTGTCAACATTCTCTTTTGTTGACATTTGTCTAATATTTGAGTGTATTTGTTCGTTTGATTGAAATTCCGTTTTCTTTTTAGTTTCTTGTCGTAAGAAATCTTCAATCTTTTGTATTTGGTATTTTGTGATCGTGATCGGTGTTTCTCGTTCCTTTTGCGTCTCTTGCTGTTTTTGTCTGCGGATGCTGTAACGCAGTCTTGTTGGAGATCTACTTCTTTCTGATATGTATGTTACGCTGCGCATCGGGAACAGAAATCGATCAGCATTCCATTTCGGTGCATAGACTGTTGAATAATTGTCTAGATAAATAACCTGTAGCCGTTAGATTAAAGAAATGACTTATTTCTTAGCTGAAAAAGAATGTAAAGAGAAAAAATGTAGAGGCGCCAGCTATATATTTACAGATCTGAATATTTTCTATGTAGGAAAATGTTAAATTCTGGCTCACGCTACTTGGCATCTCGTGTAACTACCATTTTGGACATCATTCCTGCTGCCAATTTAGACCGTTTCAATTGTTTGCGCTTTGCTTAACACTTTTTCTTTTTTGTGCGCGGCATCAGCTTATATTTAAAATCCGATAGGCGGTTGCGATTTTCTAGTAGTGGATAAACATTCATGAAATGCATGTTCATGTAAACTGTCAGTAAGGACTTGGCTTACATTTTACAATAGAGCATTTATTTCAATATTGACAATTTCAACCACTAGGTTGATTTTTGCAGGTGGATTGACCCCGAGGATATCGTTCACCTAGTTTCAAAGTGTTTCGGCACTTGAAATATATAAGTAAATTCTCCGCAACGAAAATTTAATGAAAATTTCCTAAAACTGAGAGGTATGTGCTCTGTCCTTAGCAGGTTCTTTGGCAGAAATTTTGTGTATTAGAAGAAAATGACAATCGGTAGCAAACTGTGTGTTGCTGATATGATTAATTATGATATTGGTCAAGAATTTGAGCTCAGCTTCAGGGTCCTTGCTGCTGTTTATGAAATGACGTTAATGACGTCACAGATATAATTTTCGCGCGTTTTCGATATTTCATGGAAAACCGGAAGCAAGAGTTTTCGCGGTAGTGATATTTAATGAAATCGCCGCTCACAGGTCAATATGATGTGACAATGACTCGTCACGTGATAGCTCTTGGCCAATGAGAGTGGAAATAGAAACAGACTATATAATAAATTTCAATATTGACAATTGTGTTTTATGATATGTATCTATTTTCAAAATGTGTCATGTAATAGTCACTGTATTTTTTGTTTGGGATCTCTAATGCCATAACGACGGTCGAGTGCAATGAATAACCTCTTTTGAGTCGCCATGAGATAATGTAAACGTGGAAATTTTCGTGTCGGGGGCAATTTTCGCACATTTTGCGATTGTATTATTATCGCGAAAATAACCCCCGCGTGAAAACTTACAGCAGTAAGAAAGATTCAACGTAATACCTCCAATTTATCCCCATGTGTATTGCTGCAATGATCATCTAGCTATAAAGCAAAATACATAAAAAGCATATTCTATATTCATTATTAGTTGAAGAGACCCTATTCTATGGAGAAAATCTTATTGAATTGGTCATTAAATGTTGTTGAAATTTTACTAGTGTTGGTTGATAATCTTTTTACAGATATAACAAGATTCATGCAATGTGATCTTTAAATCCGATTTTTAGCCAGAATGTCGAAAAAGTTGAATTTGCAATGGCAAGTTATACAAATTCTAAATCATTGTCAGGCGATGGTGATCTATGATGGTCCGTGACATTCGGATCTTTAAGAAATCAATGTAATTTTTTTAGGTTGTCTGATCCAGGTATCAAAGTCAAACATTGAGGAAAAATTGCATCGTGAGCGTAGCGCGTTACTGATGAGACATGACTTGTTGAATTTCGCATATGGAGCACTGGAATTTTATAACTGAACATCTATTTCAATACTGACAATTGTAAAAGATTCATACCTTTTGTTCAAAGAAACTCCCCCGTATCTGATGATGCATGTCTTGATAAATCGTAAAAGTTTTCTTCGTGCTTTTACAATACATCAGTGAATGAAAGTCATACACAAAGCCGAAATCAAAAACCAAAAATAACAATAGAAGGCTTACAATTTCTTGGGAAAAAAGTATAAAACAGAACTTTTTTACGCAAAAAGAAAAACCGGACAGACAGACGGAGTCAGTGACACAGCTTCATAGAAACACGAAGGACAACTATCTAATGAACAATCTCCAGAGTCCAGTGCAAGTGCGTAATGCTATTTAAGGCTTATGAAAAAGGAAAACAATAGAATTATTTTTAATAATTTAACTATTCCCGTAATGTCTGTATAACGCCTATACAAACGTACGGCGCGAAATTTTATCTATAGCTGTATAGACAATGTCGCCTATTATGACGTCACTAACGGCGAGCGCCGCTACGTTAGGCCTGTTCAAATATCACGTCGCCAGTTCTGAACTTGAAAATCAACCAGACTAAAATGACATCAATTGCAAAATAAACTAGATGATTAAATAGTGACTTAATTAAATTATAAAAAATGACTGTAATAATTTTTCTGTCTATCGATGTATAGACAAAAACCGATGCACAAACAAAATATAATCCGCTTCTTATATAGTTTGTGCATCGGTTTTTGTCTATACATCGATAGACAGAAAAATTATTACAGTCATTTCTTAAATATTTAATCTCTCTTAAGAACAAATTTGTCATGCTTATTCTCGTTATGATCAAATAATGTTACAGCAGTTTCCACCCTGAAAATGGACTCCACAAAGAACGCAGCAAATTGCCATAACTTTTATGTTTTCGAATCCAGACTTTATCTCCCATTTTCAGATCAAGGACACCAGTGCATCCACTGGACTCATAGCTACCTCCGCTTAATGCGTCCCCCGCATTGTAAAGTTGGGGGGTTCTATTCACCACCAACTCGGAATCAAAATACTTTTAGGATTTGTAAGAATAGTCCAGGCGAATACGTAGACTCCATCCGACGGTGCGATAAAGGTTCCTGTGGTATTATTATAGGCATTTCCGATGATTGCTATAATGGCATCAAAGACTACATGTTCATAGTTTGTTGATGATGTCATCGGTGTTGATAGCCGCGCCGAGAAAGCAACCATACCTTCAATAGCAATTAAGGAAACATTGAAAACTTTTGAAATATAAAATGCGTGAAAAGATTTTATTTTTCAAAAGTGTTCATTCCCAAAAAAAGTGTTCCTTTAAGACAAATTTTGACTGTTTTCGACATGCTGTTCACCACAATAACAAATTGTTTCAAACACTTAGCAAAATCCATTCTTGCCAATCTATCTGCCTGAGATCCGCGAATCTTCTGGACAATAAGGTTCCAAATGCTGAGCACTAGATATGTAAATAATTTTCAATTATATGTCAGGTAAAAACAATTCAACGAAGCCAAATTGATCGAGTATGGCTGGTCAGCTTTCGTTTCTTTGGAATAGAAATATAGAACAAAGGAGGGGATCTCCAACAACACCAGGTTGTAGCACCCACAGCAAAACCCCAAAACACTCAATGCAAAAACACAAAGCAGACAAGCACGGAAAGAGACGCATAAGGGACAAGGAATGTCAACGCATAACACAGAAACATCAAACACAAAGGACTACACATAAACCAACGAGACCAATGGGCAACCGGTGCCGACTAAGGACGGCCATCTGCCACGGAAATAGCAGAAGGTGTGGTTATCCTGGATTATATACAAACACTAACATGAGACCCATTGTAGAACAAAACCCATTGTAGCTGGCATCTTTGAAATCAATTAATGTAACGGTGCACGAAGTTTAAATTGTTTAAACTGTAAACTTATAGAAAAACGAATACAAATTGAATTTAAAGACGTTTAACATTATCATACTATGGTCACAGCGCAGAAACTCAGAAAATAAAACTACTAAAATATATTTTGACCTCGTATAATCTAAAATGGCTATTTTTAGACTAAAGGTCACAGTCAAGGTCACAAGGTCATCGACCTTCGTGTCATCTGAAAGGGTTTGTAGAGTAAGCATGCCAAATATGAAGTCTCTATCTTTTCTCGAAATAACGCGATAATTATCTCTATCTTTTCTCGTAATAATAATAGATTTTTCGGTGGATGGAGGTTATGTATGGAGCGCCGTTTTAACATATTCAATTATTTGAAGAAATCTTCAATTATTTGAAGATATCTTCAAATGAATTAAAGATATCTTCAAATGATTTGAAGATATTTTCAAATGAATTAAAGATATCTTCAAATGGTACTATTTGAAGATATCTTCAAATCATTTGAAGATATCTTCAAATCATTTGAATATATCTTCAAATGAATTGAAGATATCTTCAAATGAATTGAAAATATCTTCAAATGAATTAAAGATATCTTTAAATATTTGAAGATATCTTTAATTCATTTTAAGATATCTTAAATTCATTTGAAGATATCTTCAAATAATTGAATATTTGTTAAAACGGCGTTCCAGAGCGCCGTTTTAACATAAATTCAATGATTTGAAGATATCTTTAAATGATTTGAAGATATCTTCTAATGAATTAAAGATATCTTTGAATGAATTAAAGATATCTTCAAATGGTACTATTTGTAGATATCTTTAAATGAACAAACTCATAGATTTCATTCTTCTTTTCAGTGTCGAAATACTTATTATCATTTTCTAAGAATGTGCTAACAATTGAATAATTCCCTTGTTACTGAATCCTATTCGGAAACAAGTTCTTATGAACTGGTTCAATTCAAACATGTTTAAAGTCTAAAAAATGCATATAAATAAATCATGCTTTATTCATACATATTCACCTAATAACTAAGTCGTAATAATGCGATAATTATCTCGTAATAACGAGATCTTTTCTCGTTATAACGAGAAAATTATCTCGTTATAACGCGATAATTATTTCGTAACAACGATATCTTTTCTCGTTATAACGATAAAATTATCTCGTAATAACGAGATCTTTTTTCGTAATAACGCGATAATTATCTCGTAATAACGAGATCTTTTCTCGTAATAACGCGATAATTATCTCGTAATAACGAGATCTTTTCTCGTTATAACGAGATAAATTTATTTTTTTGTTTGACACTATCCGACTTTCGTACATGAAGTGAAAAACAAAGAACAAAAAATATCTATCTCTTCTCTATCAAATATACATGTATTAGTTACTACACGGTTGGCAAATTTGAATATTTACAAAAGTATAGAAAAAAGATAAACGGGCGCAATGTATTCACTTTTACCTTCTCTTCGTAAAGGATATAGTTACAGTGTAGGAACGCTCCTGTTCACGACTAGAAGTTAACCTGTACTAAGCATATTTGATTGGTACCATACATATACGATAAATACCTTCAAATTTGAATTGTATTGACTAGAATTACCGAGCTCCCATAAGTATATCATCCAGTGTCATAATTATGTTGTTTTATACCCCCTATAATGAAGTTGAGGGAGATTTACTTGTGTGTAAGGTGCAAAAAATATGATAAATACAGAACTCCTACAGTGGCTGCATATAAGCGCACAGTTCATGTTTACTATTTTTTCATTATTATTAGTCCCCTACCGGCAACGCCGGAGGGGACTCTTAGTTTCCTCTGGGTCTGTCTGTCCGTCTTTCCGTCTGTCCCATTTTCAGTTTTCCGGACTTTTTTTCGCTGTTGTTATTCCATTGGTTGTATTCTTTAAGTTGCAATTTCACGGCAATCTAATTCATCTAAATCACAAAGTACTACCTGTCTATGAAGGAAATGTTCGATAACAGTATATAAAGTCGGTAAACTCCAAGTGCAGTCGACGTCATATAACAGTTTACCTTCTAGTACGATAGATGGATATTAAATTGACACATGTAAATTTTTCGCTTCGGCAATCGCAAAAAACTTGTTTCGTACAAAAGCGTTCCTACACTGTGATAGTTAACTCTTAAAATATGCAAACGTCAGGGGGTGGGGGGTAGTAGGGGTAGGGCCGTCTTAGAAATGCCAAATGCTTTATCATCCCATCTAGCATTAAACTTTCGCAAAACAAGTCTTGACCTTCCTCCTCCCTTTGATCATCTTTGGATCCTAAATAATCCCATACGGTTCTCTTCCATAAATTAAAATCTAAAATTTTAAAATAGAAAATATGTAGTAATTTGTTTTATTTTTTCTGCGTGATAAATAGAACAAATATATATTCTTGTAGACATACGTGATACACTGCATTTTTTTTCACCAAGAGAAATGGATCGAAAATGCGTCAAAAGTTTTTAACGAAATAAATACCGGTAAAATCAAATAATGCATAATTATTCTTGATCACCCAAATACCATAAGTTTTTAATCAATGCAGCGGATCTAATGACACGTACCCCCCTCCCCTAGATATGCCCTGAAGGGTCTGGTCTAAATCGTTTAGTACCTTTACTACTTCATGCATACCAAATTTCATCATAGTCATCGTCTATAGAGGGGAAAATAAAAAAGGTCAAAGATTTAGTGATAGACGAACGACGGGATCAGCTTACGTTAAGTCATTGGCACAGCTAAAAGAATCCATTTAAGAATGTTGTGTTTAATTAATCAATGTCCATATATGTTTTCGCGTCATGAGTAACATCAGAAGCTAACACAAGTTTCATCATGCGATATAAAGATAATACGAAGATGATAATTAATAAAAATGAAGAACCCACCTTTGTAATAAACTGGGTAAGGATGTATCATCCTAGTTATTTGAGGTATTAGGAAAATGGGATTTTTATCATTATCATTATATAAACAGGATAGAATTTGCAAAAAACTTTTGGATCAATAAACTCATGTATCCTACTAACATTGACATATCCATATGAAAAAAACTTTTAAAAGGTCACTTACCTGTGCTGTGAGAACTTACAAATCCCACCAAAATGAGTAAACATTTTACCATTCTAAAGGAAGTTGTGATGGAGCAAAATTTCTTCATCTAGAAATATTAAAAAATCCATAGATATAACATCAGAAAAATGATTTTGATCTCATGAATCGTCGATGCCTGAATGTCAAACACAAACTCAACTAATTTCTTGAAATTTCTAAACGTGGGTCCCGTAGCATCATATCCCATCCATTCTGCTACGTCTTTTGGTACATTTTTTTTTGGACATAATAATTTTCATACTTTTTTTGGCCATATCACATTGTTTAGACTGAGGATCACTGACGAGGGTTAAGTACCCATGTCTGGTCCATGCTGTAAATTTATCAGGTCTTAAATGATGCTATTGAATTTGAAGACGTTCAACATTAGAATCCAAATAGCATACTCAATATGCTTACTTAACCTTAAAGAATTACAAACAAATCAAATATAAGGAGGAGATCCCAACATTAGTGAGGAGAGCGGATCATACTCCAATGAGACGAGATGAGGCGGACTAACAGACAGATATAAAAACATAACATCATAGAAATCTGGACTAACAGACAGATATAAAAACATCACATCATAGAAATCTGGACTAACAGACAGATATAAAAACATCACATCATAGAAATCTGGACTAACAGACGGATATAAAACATCATATCATAGAAATCTGGACTTACAGACAGATATAAAAACATAACATCATAGAAATCTGGACTAACAGACAGATATAAAACATAACATCATAGAAATCTGATCAATCTACACAGAGTCTATCTTCAAAACGAAATTATTATCGGCTTCATTTCAAAGAATGCGCCGCCGAACAAACTTCAAATGGCTTAAATAAATCCAAACAGTCGAATGCTATCTTGGTAAAGTCCGTAGGATCGAAACTCAGTTAAGAAAACTTCCAAAATATATTATGACTGAATCAAGAGAATATATTTTCGTCAGAACTACGACTGTGCATCTTTATATGATTGATTTCTGAATTGCTTGCAAATATAGATTGCTTCCTTTTTGATTGTACAATTTCTCATTGTAAAAAATCTATTCGCGAAACATTTCGACAAAAATAGTAATAATCACATTTGAAAGCGCTTCAAATGCTAGACTATTCTGAATGTAAACGTCTTCATATTGAATAGCATCATTTAAGAAAAGGTAAATTGGCAACATGGACCAGACATGCACGTTTCGGGTACTTAACCCTCGTCAGTGATCCTCAAATCTAAACATTGTAATGTGCCAAAAAAGTGTGAAAGTTATTTTTATCACCAAAATGTTTCGATATATGCTCTTACCTTAATTTAAATGTTTCGTATCGATTTTTATTCGTACACGGTATGCTCTATCACTTTTCTTCAAAATATGGGAATTGCATGACATGCTTCAGATGTAAAGAAAGAGTGTTTATTTACAAATATTCATAGCATCTTATTTCGTTAAAGCCAGACGGCTTGAAGGTAGGCTACCCGTTCATGGTTATGATACACAACGCTGAATTCATCATTGAGGAAGTTCTTCGGTCGATACAGGGATCTTATAAAATTATACGAGATCCCTCTCATCAGAATGATCAGTGTCATTCTGGATTCAGATTGAATGGCTGTTAACATCACCAAACAAGACATCTTACCTGATACGTACATGTACATCAATATGTACATCAAATCCTTGCTTTGTTTGTAGTTTGTGAATATCTGCTATGTATGATCATTGTCTTTAGGTATATTCCATTGAAAAATGCATGTTGTATTTAAAGATTCCTTCGGGGCTTCATTGGTGTGTATTAGCAGTAGAAAACGGAAGAAATCATATAATAATGTATTGTGTTTCCTTGTCCATCTTGCGTTTCTTGACGTGCTTGTCTACACTTTGTATTCATATAGGGGTGTTTCTCATCTTGATGCACCAAGGGTTTCATCGCATTCCGCAAGACGCTTTATCGAGGGTGGAAAGTAGTGAAAGGAAGCTATGACGTTGCGGTGGAAGACGGGGTTTTTCTATGTTTTTCAGTGAGTGCTGCAGTCGAGTCCCATTGGAGATCCTCTGCTTTCTTTCTTTTCTTCGTTTTGATAATGAGACTCTCTTGGTGTTATTCATATAAAATAGTTCCGCTTCGCTTTACAATGTTGTAAAGTGAATGTTTTCGTTGCCTCCTTCTGTTCCTCTTTATCGCCAAAATAATTTGAGAGATAATGAGGAGATGAGGAACATGACGACGTTACAGTGATCACCACGGAGAACACACGTATTAGACGAGAAAAGGAACAGACATATAGAATGAGAACATTCAAAACGTATCATTGAAGCCCGAAGGTTAATACTGAACATATGAATGATGTCCACAGATTTTACATTTCATTTGACGTAATACAGACGTGCAGTACATGTATTAGACATGTTTGGTTTAATCGGTACCGGAAGATCTTTGTAATTGTTGAAATCTGAATGGTTCTCATTGAGGTGGAATTGAAATATAATGAAAGGCTGAGGACAAACCAGAAATGATATTTTTGCTGACATTATCTGAATAACTCATTAAATATGTATTTTTATGCTCTCATATGATGTATATTTGACACTTTTCAGTTTCTAAATTCTTGAAATCATTTTTATCAGGAAATGTTCCTTATCTTCTTTTTTCGTTAATGAAGGGAGTATATTTTAATATATACATTTTAAACTTCGATTTTTACCACTTCATACATTTTTATGAAACTTGGTAGGTATATGAATGAATTTACATATTCAAGGTCCCCTAAGAGTATTGTTGCTTTAAATATATGAATCTATCAATAGGTCGCACCACTGCAGACAAAAGCAGGTCATGGCAGTACCCACTGACAGGCTTCTGTTTCAGATTTTACGCATTTTTTGACGAACCAATTATCAGAAACTGTTGTTCATTCTGGTTCAACTCCGAAGTCCAATATCTTATCCATTTTCTATGACCTCTTTTAGGAATTTATCCTATTTAGATTTTTTATGACTTTTTTATGTAAGGAAGAGATGGCGTGATTTATACATTTAGCTTCTTTACCAGAAGCATTGTGCAGATTTTGATGAAACTTGGACCACTGCAAGTGTTTTTGTTTTCGTCTTAGACTGGTAGAAAAGTACAAATATTGATCTGCTACTATTATCAATACTGAAATACTGAAATACATGTTGTATTGTAATAATTTCAGTGCATTATATAAGCATTTCAACAAGTAATGTCTCAGTAATTATGTTGTTCGTTGGACCTAGCTCTTGCTCATCAAGATTAATTGATACATGCTTGCATGATATGATCACTCATCATTTGCATCTAGTCTCAGTCTCATGTTAGAGATAATTTCTGTTCCCGTGTTAGACTGTTTCGTCTGTTAATGCTTTGTTTACTTTTTTCTAGGTTAGTTGTACTCCATCGGCATGTGATTTAACCGGATAAGCAATAGCGGTTTTAACTTGTGTATGGTTTTATCCATACTATGTTGTTTTATTGATATATTTTATAACAGTGTCCAAAAACTGTGTCCTTTTTTACTTCATATATCGAAAAAAAATTCCTTAAATCGTTCAGAAGCGTTTATTTTTACATTAATTCAATGTACAGACGACTGACATTATTTACAGTAATTTCCATCCTGAGAATGAACACCAACGCTCCCTGAGAAAATTCCCTGAGCTTGAAACTTTCCTAATCCAGACTTTATCGCCGGTTTTAAGCTCCATTACACCAGTGCATCCACTGGACTCATAGCTACCACCACCGTTCAGAGCGTTTGCTGCGTTATAAAGTTTAGGAATCCCATTGACCACCAGCTCAGAATCAAAATACTTCTTAGGATTAGTAAGGATAGTCCATGCGAAGACGTAGACCCCGTCTGATGGTGCTGTGAAGATGCCAGTAGCACTATTATAGGCTTTTCCGATGTTCGTTACGATGTGACCAAATACAACTTTGATAGAGGCTGCTGTCGACGTTAGCTGTTTCGATGTTCGCGCCGAAAAAGCAACAAATCCTTAAATGAATTTAAAAATTCAACATATCTATTACAGTATGTAATTGACTGGAAAGGCCACATAAAATTAAATCTTTCTTTGTTTATATGAACGTATCAGTTTGGTCTAAGTACAAAAGTACAGGTCCAGCTCGAATATGAAGTCACATTGCCCATCCACATGTAGATACAGAATTTTGTTCTTTAAAACAACGGAGGGGATGATCGGAAGTTCCAAATGTTAAACGTCTTCAAATTTAATTCGAATGTGTTGAGAAAACGATCAACGAAAGTTGATCGAACTTGGCTACATGTGCCCTCGGGAACTCCTGGTCCTCCAGCGGTAACACTCACCAAGTGGTACAAATGTTAAACGTCTTCAAATTTAATTTACAGCATGGACCAGACATACATGTTTTGAACTTAAGATGATAGATATGCTGTGGTATCATGAACGGTACAGTCTATCAAGTTATTTCCTTAACATAAAAGAAAGGAGGAGATAAGCACATTAAAACTAAAAGTTGTATGTAGTGATCAAGGTCTAAGAATGCCGTAACAACCAATCATTTCATTAATCATTACACTTTTAATAAGTTTCATGTATATTTTACAATAAACACAAATCAATTATTTGCCCAATTTCACAAAAACAAATCATAAATGATTTGAAATATTAACGTAGCTTTGTTGATAGAATTAAAGACTTAATATAGAGAATATTGAGATTTAGATTATATCAAGTTCTAATTATTTGGTCTCACTTTTTTTATGTAGTCGGGTTTTTTTTTTTATTATTATTTCGATGTCAACGTCTTTCGTGTTTGGCCTTCTATGTCCCTTTGTCTCTTGTCCTTTGTCACATTTGTGTGTTTTGGTGTGGATGTTGAAACCTATTTAATAGACATCCCCTCCTATCTTCTGTATGTCACACAAAATATACATTCAGAAACAAAACTACTGGAGTTCTATACCAATGGTCCTTGCTACCGTATTATAATTTCATAAAAGCATTTTTCATACTTTCTGAGAGTCAGTTCTAGATAAGAAATTCAATATACTGTGCCTACCTTTTTTTGATGTTTTCTGATGATCACACATCTTTTTAACTGTGTCGAGGCTTTCGGTTACAAATTTCAGCTGACTTTGCATGCCATCCAGTAGATACTTAATGTCAGAGCTGACACTGCGATACACCCTTTCTTTTACAGATTCATTTCCTTCAAATAAGTTTGATCCTTGATGTAGGCAATTCAATCAATTCATTTTTTTTCTCTCTTTTTCTTGAAAATTATCATCATAAATAGACTTATCGAACGTATGTGAACATAAGTCCCGTTATCTACATGGAATTAGATTATCGTCTTCAAATTCAATAGCATCATTTGAAGACGTTTAACATTTAAGAACAGTTAAAGCACCAAGTATCTATATATAGAAACATGAGTTATTCCTCTTTTCTTGTGTCTCTTTCTAACTTAGTAGTCACGTGATCACTTTTAATGATTCAGAATTGAAAGTTAGAAGGGGACACTTGTTTTGCCGCTTGGAATGCCTGACATCTTATACAACCATGATTGGTTTTTTCCTGACTGCTCGGAAGATTGGTGCTTATTCTTGTTATTAGTGTCGCAGATACTGTCTAGATATTCATTTGCCAGATCCGATCAAAAAATCGCAAGATGTTTTCGAACTTAGCGTGATGTGTCCGGATTTTCCTGGGTTTGTCATTTATCCTCCCGCCAGCCATGATGTTCCTCTGCTGCGGTGGTTGTCGAGATTTAAACATGTGAGTTATCTTTAAAAAAAAAAAAAAAAAAGTTGTAAATGAAATGATTCTTCAAAAAAAAAAAAAATAAATAAATAAATAAAAATAATAAATAAATGGATAAATAAATAGATATATATATTCAAATAAATGACTTGAAGGACATTGATGTTGCATGCATTATATATTTGATGTGAGATCGCAGAAAAAATGGATAGAGGATTCCTTCTTGACTTAAGGCGCTATAGAGGACTTTAAAATTTTATTCATTTATAAAATCTGCTGTGGATGGGGCGCCTTCCATAGGCGCCGGGTCATACATTCAGGGTTCTACAATCACGAGAAAGCCATGTGCTACTCTAGTCCAATCACGAAATGCGATGCATCTTGTGAGTGACGTCAACCTAGGCCATGTGCTCCTGACCGAGCTCTCTGCTGCATAAATTAAAGTCTGGCACTTTAGCTCGGTCGCGAGTGTAATCAATGACCATGATGACATGACTAACAATTAATCACAAATGCCACTTGTTGTTCACTATAAACATGATAAACTGTATAATTCTGATACAGTAGAATGGAATTTAATTGTTTGTTTTACCCAGTATTGTCAGATTTCCTGCACTGTCATTGATATATTTCTGAAACTTTAATACACATATATATGATTCATGTAGCCTAGGTGATAAGGTATCATCATAAAAAATTACAGTAAGTGATTCCATTTTACATTTAATTTTCAACAATCTCCTATACAACGTAATAGTAGCCACTTTTGGAGTTTATAAGTATAGTAGGTCTATAAATGGTTTATTTTAGATAATTTAAACCAATAGTGGCAATACAGAATTTTCACAGATTCGTGTTGTAAAAAACCTAATTTCATTTACTTGAGGGTTGAGGAAGTTGTTTACTTAGCTTTTTACCGATACGTATTTAAATAAACACCGATCTTGAATGAATATACATGTAGATATAATAAACATCAATAGTCAAGCTGACAGGCAACTGTAGTGTCGCTGATCTTAAACTAGGAATTTTTCCCTTATTAGGGCCGTTATTCGTCCGCATTCCTCGCAAAAAATACAGTAGTATTTTTTTTCCCCAATTTTAACTCTAAAATTTTCCCTATCACATATAGTCATAGTTGGAATTATCACCGAAACTAGTGAAACTTACTCGTTCAACATGTTCAAAAGTAGGAAATTTACTAGTTATTTGCCAATTTTTTTTTTCTTCAAGCATAAGTAATCAAATCATATTCATGTTTATATGTATATAAAATTCAAGATCAAACATCCAATTCTGAACAACTATCCTTTTACTTGTATATTAATACTTCTCAAAGTATTCCCAAATGTTGTTAATTTTCCCAACTGCACGGGCCCCGACCCTATTCTCAAATTGCTGAAAAGTATCACCATTAACTTTGGTTGTCGCTAAATAACAATTCCCTTTATAATTCTGTAAGGAATACGGTTTTACAAAGCATTACCAACTAGTAATAATTAAAAAAAAAAAAAAAAAAAAAAAAAAAAAAAAAAAAAAAAAAAAAAAAAAAAAAAAAAGCAACATTGCGCGAAGCGCTCTGTATCAGCCAATTGATAATATAGATGACGTAATCTATAAATATTATCTGAAACCATTCTTACTCATAGTAATAAAAACGTTACCATTCGTCCCTTCTTAGTCCGACCCCTTCAATCTTTAAATAACCCAGGTTCCTCACCCTCTTAAATTTAAGATATGGTATTATCTAATTGACTAGAGTTTTGTTATCGTAAAGAAATGAAATGTAATAAATTAAGAAATACATATGAATAATATTCGTAATAAAACAAAGTAGTTGTATGGTAATCGAGTTCAGGTCATTGATCATGCTAAAACCTAGAATCAACACACGTGAGAACTAGGTCCGCGGAATGATTTATAGGTCACAGTCAATATGAAACAGTGATTGCTTCCTCAATGCAACAGAACTGAGCATTCAGCCGCTGTAGGGTTAACACTTATCTTTATCCCGCAAGTAACAAAGGGGGTGAGATCAACCTTGTAGATCAGCTGGTTTTAATCACGATTTAGTGTCGTGGCCGCTGTACCCTTTAAAAAGAAAGAAAGAAAGAAAGAATACCCCCTCCCAATCGCTGTAGTTTTACTTCACGAAATCACACATAATTTTGAAATAATAACTTTTGTTAGGTAAATAAATAGATAAGTTAAATTAATACCCCCCCCCAAAAAAAAAAAATATATATATATATATTTATATATGAATAATTATAGATACATCAATACAAGATAATCCGAAGGTCAAAATCTGGTAAAATTCGATGTAATCTG
This sequence comes from Pinctada imbricata, assembly GCA_033119305.1. Lineage (NCBI taxonomy): Eukaryota > Metazoa > Mollusca > Bivalvia > Pterioida > Pteriidae > Pinctada > Pinctada imbricata. The sequence goes on along the minus strand of VSWD01000007.1, from coordinate 52,183,922 downwards.
CTATTTAAACTTTCCCTTATTAAACTTATTTTAAGTTTCGACAAATTTTAAAAATGTTTGGCGTGTTGTCACACATATGTAAACAGTGAAAGATTGTAACTATACATAATATATCTAAATAAACAAACAAACGTAGGCTTAATTTCTGCTTCACGTAGATTAATTTAATTAATTAAATAGATAAATAATTAATAACAGATTAATGAATTTTTCAACAAGTAAATATCAGAATAGATAAATAATTAACGTTCAGGTACACGTCGATAACACTCGGATTTATTAATTTTATAAATCGTCAATACCAGTCATGCAGTTACTGGCGCAATAAATAAAGAACCATATGGTCTGATTGTAATGGAAGACATCTGTAAAGGCATACTGCCTTATAGAATTCTTTATATTGTCTTCCTTAAATGTTGAACCCCAAGCTTTCCCTTTGTTAAAAAAAAAAAAAAAAACAAAAAAACAAAAACAAAAACAAAACAAAACAAAACAAAACAAAAAAATCAAGTAATTGATCGAAAATACAATTTTTGTAATTTCCCGAATTCAGGCGTACTAAGAGTTATTTTAATTTCCACGTTTGGTCGATAACACTTCTAGAGTAAATTGTTTCACAGTACATTTGAAGAACTACTGGTGCAATAAATAAAGAGCCACATACAGGCATACTGCCTTATTGAATTCCTTATATTGTTCTTCCTTAAATGCCAAAGTTGAACCTCATATTAATTCCATATTTTGCGAGGTCTAAGTTGAATGTTACCTAAGTTATAACTCGGCCATCGTTTTAAGCAATGATTCAATCATCAAACCATTTAATCTCAGACCGTAGGAGAGTTCGAACTGACAAGCACTCTTAATAGTTTAATTAGTCGGTCTAAAAGTTGTAAACGTCGTTTTATTATCAAATATCTATCCCATCACTTTAAGTTTATTTTCTTAATCATGTCAATACACACAAACGATTAAAAATTAAGGTAAAGATCATAGGTATTTGTCTTTAAACAAACAAGTAATATTTTAAAACATGTCAAATAACAAGTGGCAAGAAAAACAGCTTATTGATGTTCTTGGATCCATTCATATCATATGAAAAAATAACAATGAAAGATATGAATAAATAAATAGAAAAAGGTTAGATCATTCAAAGAGTTCAAATGAAGGATAAAAATAAGTTAATAACTCTACCATTAATTAAACTAACATATAAAACTAACATATCAATTGATTATCGTGACGCTCTTCTTCATTCTTAAACAGTTTCTATATCGGAATACTTAATGCAGTTTGTCATGGCTTTAATGCAAAATTTGACCCCCTGTGGCGGATGTCTTCATGCTTTCAGCGTTGCCGACACATGAAGACATTTTGGCACAATTTTGCTTGAAGCCCCGCTAAAGTTTCTGTTACCTTCCAGTCTCTGCGGCCAATAATTGGGCTTCAATATTGTGTTTTCATTGTGTGTGATTGATTGTGTATATCCTACGACATATACTTTGAATAGTCGTCGTAGACCTTAAACAAGCATTTAAAGTGAAAATATTGAAAATATGCAATTTTAATGAGAACTGTACAATGTCATTGTACATGTATAGTTCACTCATTGAAAAGTGAATGAATATTGAAAAGTGGTTGAATTTGAATATTTGAAAGTGATTGAATATTGACAGTGATTGAATATTGAAAAGTGATTGAATATTGAAAAATGATTGAATATTGAAAAGTGATTGAATATTGAAAAGTGATTGAATATTGAAAAGTGATTGCATAACTGAAAATGATTGATAACATATCTTTGAAATTACATTTATACAAAAGTGAATTAATTGTGAAATAATATAATTAAAGCCATGACAGAAACTGCCAATACATGTGTTCTTTACTCATTTCTATGTAGATAAATAGACTTATCGAACGTATGTGAACATAAGTCCCGTTATCTACATGGAATTAGATTATCGTCTTCAAATTCAATAGCATCATTTGAAGACGTTTAACATTTAAGAACAGTTAAAGCACCAAGTATCTATATATAGAAACATGAGTTATTCCTCTTTTCTTGTGTCTCTTTCTAACTTAGTAGTCACGTGATCACTTTTAATGATTCAGAATTGAAAGTTAGAAGGGGACACTTGTTTTGCCGCTTGGAATGCCTGACATCTTATACAACCATGATTGGTTTTCCTCTCCCTCCCTCCCTAGCTGTAGATGTGGTTAAATGTGTCTGGTACCTGGTCCCACCTCTAGCTTGCTAGGGGTCCGTCGATACTCAATTTGGTGCTCTATTGCGAGTGCTATTGAGATTATCGTCAAGATCTTCTTTAACTCATTTGTCTATTTTATCAATTCATTTCAATGATTGAAAATGACTATCTTGCCCAGCTACATTAACGTGTGATAAGATTGTCTAGTTTCATTTAGCTTCTCGTACCCTATTCCTAGTATTGTTTATGATAACAATTTCTTGATATGCATTGCTCTCGTTAGAATCGCCTTGGCTGTCTCTTTCCCCCTGTGTTTTTCAGTTGTACTCCTGTTGACACAACACCTTTGATTCTCATTGGATGGACTGTTCAAACCGTCACTCTGCTGTACAGATTCCTGGAAGGCTCCTCCCGTACAACTTCAGCTCGAGGCTACGGATATTTCGTTTGCAGTAATTGTCATCAGTTTAGTGGCTTGACTTTCGTGCGTGTTCCGAGAACAGCAGTGATATAACATGCCCAGTTTTCAGAGTATTTTTTCCCAAAACAGTAACCGGGTTTTCATCTCTGTTTTTCCTCTGGGCTTGGTATATCACGATCTTCATGACTGATTTATTAACGGTTCCAGTTAACGTTTGTGACCACAATCATCTGAAGCGCGTCATGGCTTTTTAATTCCAAATCTTAACACAATTTTGCTTGAAGCCCCGCTAAAGTTTCTGTTACCTTCCAGTCTCTGCGGCCAATAATTGGGCTTCAATATTGTGTTTTCATTGTGTGTGATTGATTGTGTATATCCTACGACATATACTTTGAATAGTCGTCGTAGACCTTAAACAAGCATTTAAAGTGAAAATATTGAAAATATGCAATTTTAATGAGAACTGTACAATGTCATTGTACATGTATAGTTCACTCATTGAAAAGTGAATGAATATTGAAAAGTGGTTGAATTTGAATATTTGAAAGTGATTGAATATTGACAGTGATTGAATATTGAAAAGTGATTGAATATTGAAAAATGATTGAATATTGAAAAGTGATTGAATATTGAAAAGTGATTGAATATTGAAAAGTGATTGCATAACTGAAAATGATTGATAACATATCTTTGAAATTACATTTATACAAAAGTGAATTAATTGTGAAATAATATAATTAAAGCCATGACAGAAACTGCCAATACATGTGTTCTTTACTCATTTCTATGTAGATAACCAATAGTCCATTTTCCAGAAAATATCTATGACCGTTTTAAACCTTGATTTTATATGCAAAGACACCAAACATCACATCAGTTTGCAAAATTTTGATTTGTGACGTCATATTTGATCGCACTCACTTTGTCCGTTGTCATGTTTTCTATTTTTGACGTCACAACGAAATCATCGCCAAATTTTGTTATGTCTGGTGTCTATCCGCCTAATGAATTCGAATCTACTGGAAAATCAGCTATTCGATCATTTTCAAGTTTGAATTGTACACATCAAAAATAAAAACTAAGTGTAAAACTCTGCTGCTAGATAATAGTAGATATATATAATACTGACATGTAAAATTGTAAGTTTTATGATTTGTAGTGAACATTTTACATCTAATTATTGAGAGACCATATAGTACATGAAATTTGATACATGAAAGAATCTCTCAAAATTTATTACATTAGAACGTAGCATTGAAAATAACACCGCATGATGTCCAAATGCTAATTTTGTTAAGTCATAGTTTAAGGTCATATCACGATGAAACTTTTTTCGGGAGACCGGATTGTCATACATACCTATACAGAATAACCTATAAAGAGTGTACTATCACTTTGCCTGTCCAATGTGCTTTCTGTGGTGTGTTGCTTTATTACGTAATAATAATAAAACTGTTGATACTCGAAAGAAGTAATTTTAAATCTTCAAATTCAATAACATTATTTAAGGACAGATAAAGTATGGACCAGACATGCACGTTTCGGGTGATCCTCAATCTAAACAATGACATTTGGCCATTTACTGTCAAAGTTATGTTCAAACAATAACAATGCCGAAAGACGTAGCAGGATGGGTGGGATATGATGCTACACGACTCACATCTTCAGAAACTAAGAGAAAATTTTGTGAACAGATATTAATGTGTGTTAGAGGTAAGAATCAACCGAAGTTGCTTGGACTTGGCTACATGTGCATTTAGCTGCAAAATTGATTTGAAATATTGTTCAAAAAGGTTAAGAGTTGGGACATTTCAATATCTTATAATGATGCCCTATTCAACACTGTTATCGCTCTTTTTGTTTCTCTTGAATTTCAAATGAAATAAGGAAGGACGCATAAAGCTTAAAGCTATCAATATTCACACTGTTTATATGAACATACAAATGATCAAATATTTTTCTGAGAAAAAAGGTTATGCGATCTAACTCTGATAATTAATGTCCGGAAAAGATCATATCTTAGACCCATGTTTCTCCAATGGGAGACGTATCGAATTACACTTTGATAATTACAAGTTCTTCTGGGAGTCAGTATCTCATCTTCCCCTATTCCCATTAATAATACCTCATTCCCCACTCATTACAAGAGGCATCGGTCCAAAAGTAAAACAGATATTTAGGTTGCTTAGATTCTCTCATTCAGCTTAGGTATTAGTAGCCTCTCGGAGAAGAATCCAATAAAATTCAATTTATTCTTGTCTATGCAGTTTCGCCATAAAGTACTACCTGTCTATGAAGGAAAAATTCACCGTAGGGTATCACGTGATACACAAATGATATGTTCCACGGGAATCCCCTTTGATTGAACCAAGTATATACTGTCTAAATCTACCTTATCAGAATTTATTTTAGACCTATCATATGGTCATAATATTCAATTATATGATAGTAATTTATTCTGGTCAAGAATAAACGTATATTTGGAGTACACTTAAAGAGAAAATTTTGTATCTGTCCGAGCACCATATCATAACATGTGGCGAGCATTGAAAAAATTCTGTTTAAGTGTTCTCCGAATACACGTCTATTCTTGACCAGAATAAATTACCATCATATAATTGATAATAATGACCATATGATAGGCCTACCATAAATTCATATAAAGTAGATTTAGACAGTATTAACTTGGTTCAATCAAAGGGGATTCCCGTGGAACATATCATTTGTGTATCACGTGATACCCCACGTTGAAATTGACACATGTAAATTTCTCGCTTCGGCAATCACAAAAAACTTGTTTCGTATAAAAGCGTTCCTACACTGTGATAGTTAACTCTTAAAATATGCAAACGTCAGGGGTGCGGAGGGGTTGTAGGGGTAGGGCCGTCTTAGAAATGCCAAATGCTTAATCATCCCATTTAGCATTAAACTTTCTCAAAACAAGTCTTCACCTTCCTCCTCCCTTTGATCATCTTTGGATCCTAAATAATCCCATACGGTTCTCTTCCATAAATTAAAATCCAAAATTTTAAAATAGAAAATAAGTAGTAATTTGCTTTATTTTTTTCTGCGTGATAAATAAAACAAATATATATTCTTGTAGACATACGTGATACACTGTATTTTTTTCACCAAGAGAAATGGATCGAAAATGCGTCAAAAGTTTTTAACGAAATGAATAAAATCAAATAATGCATAATTATTCTTGATCACCCAAATATCATAAGTTTTTAATCAATGCAGCGGATCTTAATGAAACGTACCCCCCTCCCCTAGATATACCCTCAAAGGTCTGGTCTAAATGGTATAGGGTCCGTGTACTAAACCACAATTCAATTTTCCATTTCGGAAATATTAATGAAAAATGGAAAATTGAATCAATTTTTCATTTTTCATTTTCAATTTAGTAAATGAAAAAAGGAAAATTGAACCAATTTTCAATTTTTCATTTTAAACTTTAAAATTGAAAAACGAAAATGGAAAATGGACTCAAATACGCTGCATTAAACCACAATTCAATTGTCCATTGCAAAAGTAAAAAACGAAAATGGAAAATTGAACCCATTTTCAACTTTCAATTTTCATTTTGAAAACGAAAAATGAAATATTGATTCAATTTTTCATTTTTCATTTTAAAAATGAAAATTGAAAATTGAAAATGGGTTCAATTTTCAATTTTCCTTTTTAAAATTTTATTTTCTTAATGAAAAATAGAAAATGGACTGTAATAGGCTGTACTAAACCACAATTCAATTTTCCTTTTCAAAATCCGTAATGGAAAATGAAAAATTGAGTCAATTTTCCATTTTTACACTCCGCGCACTAATGCAAAAATGAAAAATGAAAAATTGAATCCATTTTCAATTTTTCATTTTTCATTTTCGATTTAACGACACACGACCTGCACACCCCTATCACTATAATCCAGAGGTCCAGCGATTAGCCAATCAGAGCGCTCGTTTCAAACGTAAACAAAAGTCTCTATCGGCAGCTTGCCCTTTCTCTCGCTTCGCAAATAAACAGTTGTAGTTGTGGAAATAACATTTTATATGTTTTGAAATTAATTTTATGAAATATGTTATCTTAGACACATAAATTTATGCAGCTCTCTCGTATTTTTATAACAAAGCTATATGACAAGGCAATGCGATAAAGGATCATTGACTTTAAAGTTTCCTTGTGTTATCGCCTTATTTCGAGTGAATCTAAACAGAATTGTGCTTTTTTGCATAAAAAGAACTATGGACATTAACTGTTATGAATTATACAGAAATCCCTTTTTATCCATCCATAACCCGGTTGACGTCTGTGTTGTCGAGAGGTTATTCTACTGCCATCGCTGTATATTCGATCATACTTTGGATGTTGTACACTATCAGGGGTGGATCCAGAGTGGAAAGCGGGAGAGTGGGGTGTTGCATCGGCCCAAAGGGTCGATCCGAGGCACGAAATTCCCAGTGTAGGAGGGTACGGGAGGTAGAAGTCCGGGGGGGGGGGGGCCAGGGAAGTAAAAAAAATAGAATATTATTGTGCAATCTGAAGCATATTTTCTCTTTATTATCTCGAACATCAGGACCATTTTAGGAATACCAGTTCCAATTAGTAGGGAGAGCCTGGGTTTATCTCGATCTTTTTTTTTTTCAGATTATTTGTACTTTAACACTGATTGTTTATTTGTCCCCGCAGTTACAGTGTTACATGAACATAAAATTAGAATATTAGTATGATATGGAGTAAAATTTGTTTCCTTCATTTTTGTTTGTTTGTTTGTTTTTACATAATTTCCAAGTCCAATGTTTAAATATACCCCCACCATTATATGGCGGTTGTATAATAAATGTACATTTCTATGTTTTAAACAAAATTTGAAGACAAAAAATCCTTCTATAAGCATAAAAACGTGAAGGTTCCTATCCCCGTACCATTTATATGTTTTGTAAATCATTTGACATGTTCATATAATTGTTAATTTTCCGATAGAATGTAGAAATTGAATTTAAAGATATGATAACTAGTTGGTTCGGGCATAAAATGAAAAGAAAACCCCCTGCGCGATGTACATTACAAAACTTTGCAATAGATATTGTTTGTACGAACAAATTTAGAACCTAAAAAAAAATTGGATTTACAACCTCAATAAATTCTCAAATAAGGTATCGATATATGATTGAATACATATAAAAAAAAATGTTCTAATTGTTGAATTCTGCTGAACATTTAGCACTTTCTACTGATGCGTTTGCAGTTTTTTTTTCGATTGCTGATGTTACCGAAATAAAAAGAAAACCTAGGGGGTTCTCATAGGGGTGGTGCCTATGGGGGGGTCCCATGGGGATTCCCCCCACCCACCCCCTAAATCCGTCCTTGCATGTTCTATTGAAACTTAAGTGGTGGATAGATGTTGATTTCTAGCATCTATAGATAGTAGATATCTAATTTTCATTCCAATATTTTGATAACTTCATGGGGAAATAAATGATAAAGTTCTCTATCTTCTTACGCCTGCTGAACAGCTCATGCCTCCATACGACACATGTATTTCAAACATTAATATTGTTTTCATAGTACAATAATGTAATTATCACCTCTACATGGTATCCACATGATAGATTTACTGTAGTAGTACTAGTGACATTGTATATTTCTTGAATGATATTTAGTTTCTTAACAAGTACTATCAGGACGTATATATACCATGATATACGTGCCTGGAACTATATTATTGTATTTTGTTTCTTATATAAATTTATTCTATACATATATACCTGTATTTTAATCAGTAATAATCAAATATTCTTGCACATGTTGCATATCAAAATATATGGTAAAAAAAGGGGGGGTGAGCACTTTGCCGGATTTTCCCTAAAATATTAGTTTATTGTCTATTATATTGATGGATCAGTGCCGGGATGTAGCTTCGATGTGGACGGTTAGCAGGGGCCGGCGGGCCTAAATCCTCAAATCGGGAGGGGGGGGGGGGGGGTTGTTGCATAATTATACACTTTTTGTGGAATGACTCGCAAGGTCCGAGGGGTCTATGTAGGGAGTGTATATAGATGGAAGATGATTTCCCTCCCAATGGAAAGGAGTTCGGGGGCCTCCCCGAGAGGATTTTGAAAAAAAAGTCAAGCAAATCTGTACGTACCCTCTGTCCCATGAATGCGTCGTGTCATGGTTTGGCAAATCTACAAACGGATAGCTTTGGCGAAAAATAAATGCAAGTAACATTCTTCAGGGAAAAAATATTTAAACCACAAAAAACTTTGAAGTCCGATTAAATTTAAAAATCAAAATATTGGGAATGTGAAAAGATTTTTTAAAATGCCTCGGATTACACCATTTTGTCATAAAAATCCGAAAATTTCGCGTACGATTTTAGATTTTTTTTTTTTTGGTCTATTTGTTCATTTATTTCCAAGATATACAAGGATTATTGAACCGATTTATTTTTATTTTGACCATGCATAGCACCATTACCTTTAAAATCGGCTCGAGACTCGATCATGCTCGCTTGATGTCAGTAACGCTGCGCGTGCAAACAACGTCTACCCCTGCGTTAATCCAATTATCTAATTAGCAGTGACTATGTGTATTATGAAATTTAACTTTTGACTGTCAGACGGAAACAAGTTTTCATATTCAACGTCTTCTAAAACGCCATTATCTAAAGCGTGTTCAGGTTGCAGACCCGTTGGACTTCACAATAAAATCATCAGAAAGTCTGAAATATGGGCTTGTTTTATGTTACTTTCACGGTGTCTTCACTAACATATTTTATAAAGAAGATATATTTTGTTCTAAAGTACTATTACGTGCCGCTCCGCTGATTTTGTGATTTAAGTTTTAAAATGGTTTCGTAAAGTCTCAGCACAATACTTTACAATATGTTTGTAAATAAATTGTATGGTGGAGCTGGATGGCTAAAAGGGGAGATTGGATGCGATTAAAACACACATCCATATTTCATAATATTTATTTTAAAAACATATAAAATGTTATTTCCACAACTAGAACTGTTTATTTGCGAAGCGAGAGAAAGGGCAAGCTGCCGATGGAGACTTTTGTTTACGTTTGAAACGAGCTCTCTGATTGGCTAATCGCTGGACCTCTGGATTATAGAAATAGGGGTGTGCAGGTCGTGTGTCGTTAAAACGAAAATGAAAAATGAAAAATTGAAAATGGATTCAATTTTTCATTTTTCATTTTTGCATTAGTGCGCGGAGTGTAAAAATGGAAAATTGACTCAATTTTTCATTTTCCATTACGGATTTTGAAAAGGAAAATTGAATTGTGGTTTAGTACAGCCTATTACAGTCCATTTTCTATTTTTCATTAAGAAAATAAAATTTTAAAAAGGAAAATGGAAAATTGAACCCATTTTCAATTTTCAATTTTCATTTTTAAAATGAAAAATGAAAAATTGAATCAATTTTTCATTTTTCATTTTCAAAATGAAAATTGAAAATTGAAAATGGGTTCAATTTTCCATTTTCGTTTTTTACTTTTGCAATGGAAAATTGAATTGTGGTTTAATACAGCGTATTTGAGTCCATTTTCCATTTTCATTTTTCAATTTGAAATTTTAAAATGAAAAATTGAAAATTGATTCTATTTTCCATTTTTCATTTACTAAATTGAAAACGAAAAATGAAAAATTGATTCAATTTTCCATTTTTCATTAACTTTTCCAAAATGGAAAATTGAATTGTGGTTTAGTACACGGACCGTATAGGACCTTTACTACCAAATTTCACCAAAGTCATCGTCTATAGAGGGAAAATCAAAAAGGTCAAATATTTAGTGATAGATAAACGACGGGATCAGCTTACGTTAAGTCATTGGCACAGGTGAGCTAAAAGAATCCATTTAAGAATGTTGTGTTTAATTAATCAATGTCCATTTGTTTTCGCGTCATGAGTAACATCAGAAGCTAACACAAGTTTCATCATGCGATATATAGATAATACGAAGATGACAATGAATAAAAATGGAGAACCCACCTTCGTAATAAACTTGGTAAGGATATATCATTCTGTTTGTTTGAGGTATTAAGAAAAGTAAGGGTTATTCTACTGTCTCCGAGGGCGTAGCCCGAGGAGCAGTTGAATAACCCACTTGTTGCACGGCAATTGTTAGGCCATCAAATAATTATCACCGTTGATTGAGTATAATTATAAGTCGTCATTCCGAGTAGGATAAAACTACTCGTGATCGGTAAACAGTTTTAAAGAATTTCACGCATTTTAAATGTAGATTTCAAAGAAAACAACGGTAAAAAAAAATCCGGTCCAGTATTTGTTGTTAAATTAGGGGAAATAAAATTAATAGAATAAAGGGAAACTGTTAGTTGAATTTTTCAAACTACAGTGTGATTAGAGTACATAGGAAGCGGATTTTACGAGATGCAGTTAACGGTTGTGTACAAGTTTTCCAATAAATATTCAAAACTACGGGAATACCCCGCTATTATGATATTACTATATCTTTGTCTCTTTTCAAAATTATTCCAGGGTATCAGTCAGTACATTATTCAATCGAAATCTTGCGAGTTGTGTCTGGTAGCCGATCATATGCATATTGAAACATTTTACAAAGAGGGGATCTATGGTTTAGTACCCGAAACGTGCATGTCTGGTCCATGCTGTAAATTTATCAGGTCTTAAATGATGCTATTGAATTTAAAGACGTTTAACACTAGAGCGGGCTGGGAGTCAGGAATCCAACCTGGAATTTGTAAAAAAAACACAACATGATTTCCCGTTTCTATGTATTTTCTTTAAAAATCATAGGCTGGACCCCTTTCCCTAACGGACTGAATCAACGTTATGGGGAAAAAATCTAGATCCAACCGTGACATTCAATCTGAATTTACCTTTTTTTCTTCATTCCTATTATGAAATGCCATTTTAGAAATGCAAAAGCGAACATTCCTCCCCTTTTTGGTTGTGTTGTATTTTCAAAACGTGAGGCAATACACGTCAGGTCAGTTAAGGACAGTTAACTGCTCTGTTGATCATTCAATGATTAGTTAAATCATTAATTAAATCATTTTTTCACAATGAAAAATATTGCACTGTCTTGTAAGGTGTTAATTACCGTCTACGAGGTAGACCGTGCAACAATGGGATTTTTATCATTATCATTATATAAACAGGATAGAATTTGCAAAAAACTTTTGGATCAATAAACTCATTTATCACATGATACACCCGTTATGCAGTTTCATAAAGCCATTTCATAAATATATGATATGATAACACGTTACATATCGCTCTGCTTGAATGCGATTGGTCAAGTTTGGAACCTAATCACATGAACCTTGACAAATGTGACCTTTCAAATATCGGTCAACTGTTAAATTAAGACCCGGAGTCAATATCAATGATTAATATTGTTGTTGTTGAATTAATTGTTGCATTGAAATACTATTCAAAATTGAAATACTTTTCTCTTACGCACAGAATATCTATACGATGGGGAAACTACTTCTCATGGCGAAGCAGACGACTTCTACATCACGGCGTGATTCGCCTCTGTAGTTCTCGGAAACGTTGATTTCACGTTAGAAATACTCATTTTTTGGCAATATCATGTGATAAAAAGAATCTCAAATGAATTTTCATTTCATACGATGTATTATGAAACTCGTTGTGCGTTTTATATCCCCTCGCCGAGGCTCGGGGATATAAAACTAACAACTCGTTTCATAATACATCGTATGAAATATAAATTCATTTGAGATCCTATATATATCCTACTAACACTGACACATCCATCTAAAAAAAACTTTTAAAAGGTCACTTACCTGTGCTGTGAGAACTTACAAATCCCACCAAAATGAGTAAATATTTTACCATTCTAAAGGAAGTTGTGATGGAGCAAAATTTCTTCATCTAGAAATATTAAAAAGTCCATAGATATAACATCAGAAAAATTATTTTGATCTCATGAATCGTCCATGCCTGAATGTCAAACACAAACTCAATTTAGAATCCAAATAGCATACTCAATTTGCTTACTTAACATTAAAAAATTACAAACAAATCAAATATAAGGAGGAGACCCCAACAACAGTTAGAAGAGCGGAACATACTCCAATGAGACGAGATGAAGCGGACTAACAGACGGATATAAAAACATAACATCATAGAAATCTGGACTAACAGACAGATATAAAAACATCACATTATAGAAATCTGGACTAACAGACGGATATAGAAACATAACATCATAGAAATCTGTACTAACAGACAGATATAAAAACCTAACATCATAGAAATGGACTGACAGACGGATATAAAAACCTAACATCATAGAAATCTGGACTAACAGACAGATATAAAAACATCACATCATAGAAATCTGGACTAACAGACGGATATAAAAACATAACATCATAGAAATCTGGACTAACAGACAGATATAAAAACATCACATCATAGAAATCTGGACTAACAGACAGATATAAAAACATCACATCATAGAAATCTGGACTAACAGACAGATATAAATACATCACATTATAGAAATCTGGACTAACAGACAGATATAAAATATGACATCATAGAAATCTTGACTAACAGACAGATATAAAAACAACACATCATAGAAATGGACTAACATACGGATAAAGAACCTAACATCGTAGAAATCTGGACTAACAGACAGATATAAAAACATCACATCATAGAAATCTGGACTTACAGACGGATATAAAACATCACATCATAGAAATCTGGACTAACAGACGGATATAAAAACATTACATCATAGAAATCTGCACTAACAGACGGATATAAAACATGACATCATAGAAATCTGGACGAACAGACGGATATAAAACATGACATCATAAAAATCTGGACTAACAGACGGATATAAAACATCACATCATAGAAATCTGGACTAACAGACGGATATTAAACATCACATCATAGAAATCTGGACTAACATACGGATATAAAACATCACATCATAGAAATCTGGACTAACATACGGATATAACAAACTTTCAAGAAAATGTCACAAAAATTAGAGGGCAATTTAAATATATGTGAGACTGGAAAAGCTCTAGAGGATATGTCTAATAACAAAAACCCCGGTGTGGATGGGTATTCCTGTGAGTTCTTCAATTTTTTCTGGAAAGATATTAGGAAAGAATTATTACGATCATTGAACCATGGCTTTGAATGAGGAAAATTATCTGTAACTCAAAGACAAGGAATTATAAGCATTAAACCTAAACCTAAAAAACCCCGCGAGTTCTTAAAAACTGAAGATCAATAACCCTTTTAAACGTAACTTACAAAATTCTTTCAAGTAGTATTACTAATAGATTAAAATCAGTCGTTGACTTTTTATTAAGTGAAGACCAAAAAGGATTTGCATCTGGCAGATTCATCGGAGAAAACACGAGACTAACTTACGGCATATTAGAAACTTGCAAAACTAACTGTATTCCAGGTATGATTCTATTAATAGATTTTGAAAAAGCTTTCGACTCGGTTTCGTGGAATTTCATATCTAAACATCACATCATAGAAATCTGGACTAACAGACGGATAAAAAAACATCACATCATAGAAATCTGGACTAACAAACGGATATAAAAACATCACATCATAGAAATCTGGACTAACAAACGGATATAAAAACCTAACATCATAGAAATCTGAGCATTTTCCACAGAGTCTATCTTGAAAACGAAATTCTTATCGGCTTCATTTCAAAGAATGCGCCGCCGAACAAACTTCAAAATGGCTTAAATAAATTCAAACAGTCGAATGCTATCGTGGTATGGTCCGTAGGATCGAAACTCAGAAAAGATATAATGACTGTTTCAAAATATATTATGGCTGTATCAAGAATACCTGATATGACTGAATGAGAATATATTTTCGTCAGAACTACAATTGTGCATCTCTATATTGATTTCTGAATTACTTGCCAATATTAATTGCTTCCTTTTTGATTATACAATTTCTTATTGAAAAAAAGTTTTCGCGAAACATTTTGACAAAAATAGTAATAATCACCTTTGAAAAAAGAGATCACACTCCTCAAATGCTAGACTACTCTGAATGTTTCGATAAATGTTCTTACCTTACTTTTAATGTTTTGTATTGATTTTCATTCATGCACGGTCTGCTCTATAGATATCACTTTCCTTCAAAATGTGGGGATTGCATGACATGAGCCGCAGATGTAATGATATAGTGTTTATTTACAAATATTCAGAGCATCTTATTTCGTTAGAGCCAGACGGCTTGAAGGTTGGCTTCTCGTTCATGGTCATGATACATAACGCTGAATTCATCATTGAGGAAGTTCTTCGGTCGCTACAGGAATCTTATAAAATCATACGAGATCCCTTTCTACAGAATGATAAGTGACATTCTCGATTCTGATTGAATGGCTGTCAACATCATCAAACAAGACATCTTTACCTGATATGTACATATAGACAATCACTGAATTTTACAAGTTTCCATGGAATTTACATGCAAACAGGAGACGCTTACTCTCCCCGATCACCTTGTCTCACTTCGGAATATTGTTTAGTCACCTGATCTCACTTCAGAATATTGTTTATTCTGGGGTTCGCAACTTTTCCAATAAAAGTTTTAATGATTTTGCCTTACCTTCTCGACTTTAAGGCTGAATTACCGATGAGTACTTCTTTGATGTTTATTCAAGGGAAAGTCTTATCGTAGTACATGTACATTGCAATGATAAATTTCAATTATGTAGCACTTTTAGACAGAATACGCAAAGTGCGATACATGCATGAATATCTGAGTGAGTGATGTTCCTAGATTTCCGTCTTGTGGTATCTACATTTCGCAGCTCATCTGGTATGCTAGAGCATGCACTGATGTTTTGGATTTTCATAATAGAAATTTACAAATAACCAAGAAACTTTTAGGTCAAGGTTTTCGCTTTCACAAACTTGTAAAGACATTCTGGAAATTTAAAAAAATATATATTGTCAATTACTTTTGAAATTCGGACCCATACAAGCAACAGAGTATATTACTTTGGGTATTTCGCAACCTGCATTTTATGGTGACATGATCAACAAAATAAGAAGGATCAAAGGTAAGAATTACCATTTAAAATGCGTCAGAATTATCAAACGCCTTTTATACCGTGGATATGATCCTAATGTCACCAAACGGACACTGGGCTTGGTACTTGACCAATCTACAGTCCTTAATACTTGCACTCTGACTGACTGTGACGACGGGACTCCATGAAGGGCCCTGTCCAAACCTATTTGGAGAAGACAGGGCCCCGACCACCTGTCCTCTCTGAATGTCAGTCGGACTCCTCGGGTGATAACATACATGAGCTCGCTACAGCCGGCAGAGCACAGATTGTATTACGCATGCCCTCTTTTTATATCCATTTTCATCTGTGTTGCTTGGGCCCCTGTGTTTTGCGGTATTGTTTGTGTGTGGTAATCTGACAGGGAGGAGGTTGTTTTATACTACAATTGTATGTTCTTCGAGACCTCTGGGTAATCGGAAAAGTGGGAGGGTTATGCGCACGTAATCCAGGATAACTACACCGTCTACTACTGACGTGGCAGATGGTCATCCTAAGTCGGCACCGTTTGCCCATTGGTCTCGTTGGTTTATTTGTAGTCATTTTTGTTTTGTTTTCCTGTGATTTGACTTTCCGTGTATCACTGCGTCTCTTTCTGTGTGTGTTTTCCTTGTGCTTTACAGTGGGTGTTGTGGGAGGTTGCTGTTGGTGCTGCAACTAGGTGTTGTTGAAGATTCCCTCCTTTCTTTTATGCTCGCGTAATCCAGCTGACCACATCATTACTATTTCTATAGTTGGTTCCGAATACACATTGGTCAGTTTTTTGAGCGAATATCTCTAAGTAATTGCATGATTTGTTTCACGCAAGAGGGCCCCAATGCCGTACATGTATAATTTTAAACACGAACCAATCAAATCACAAGGTTTTCAGCATTGTGACGTATGAATATTCTAATCTTCTTCTGTCGGATAAAGTGAAGGGCCGATGCTGCTTCTAGGTATAAAAGACGTAACTCTGTTTACTTTAGAATCAAGCTATTTTGTTACATAGTAGCGCATGTTTATGTAATGAGATGAACACTAACTGCTTTAAACACGATAAATAGAACATGTTACAATGTACATCCTTGGATACGCGTTTATTTCATTGTCGGGGGGAGGGGTCATTGAAAGCATAACGGGTCGTTGACGAGGAAGGTAAAATTATGTATACACTATACGACCTACCTTATAATAATCGGGGGTATGTTTCATAACTAATTCTAAGTAGCTGTACTGATCCAATTCCCTGTCCTTTTTCTGTTGGACTGAAAAGTGAACATGGGTGTATGTATACGTACGTCCCTAGTGTGAATTAAGAGAGCCCGAGAGAGGGGTATACAACTACATGTATATGCATCAAACTATTTTACGGGAGATGTCTTATTGTTGTTCAAGTTTTAGAAAATCCGACGTTAAAATTTTTAAGAAAAATTGTTCATTATTACGTACAGTCGCACACCATATCGTTTTCAAGAAACTTTGCAGAAAAAAAACGTGGAAGAAAATCAATATATATATGTACGTATAATCGAAAACGTATCGACTCGCGCCGCGCTCGCCGCTTTGAAAAATAAAACTGTTCTTACAGAATACTGAATTTAGCACTATTCATTCTTTATATGTTAATTTTTTTTCAGCTTGTTATACCCTCGTCAATTTTCATGTCATTTTCAGAATGTAAATGTGAAACAAAGATATTTAGAACCATATTAGTTGTATGCACCGTCCCGTTTCCACTTTCTAAATTTCGATCTAAGTCTAAAAATAATCGAGAAGATAAGTATTAGTTGTTTATATATCAAAAAGTTCTTTCTCAAATAAATCCTTGCAACGAGTAAACTTTTTTTTATTTGTAGACGATAATTACAACTTCCTCACGACATGCGTTGACTACTAAAATTTACATAATAAACGTCGCCAGTTTCGTACATTCCAAACAGCAAGATTACGTTGGGATTTGAGGTTAAGATTGGAAAATGTTAAGAAACGAAAATTCTAATAACACTTAGGAACAAGAAACTGGAAGCTATTTTGATTGAAATGCAATTTATTTTTTCATTCGATCTTTAAAGAATTCAAGAATTTTTTTTTTTCATTTGATCTTTATAGAATTCAAGGAATATCAATTGAAGATATTTGTTACAGACTGTCTCAGATTGTTCGACAACCAACTCCCCCTTTCCGCTATACTTACTTTCCCTACCCCCTAAGTTAACCCACTAGGTCGGCCACTTGTATTAACGCTTTGAACATGCTAGTTCGAGGACAGTCATCTTTTAATTCTAATTACATCAATATGGATAAACTTGTTTACGAAGTAAAGTTTGATGACATACAGCAAAAATGATGCATATTCTGATATTTAGCTATTCGCTCTCAGTACCTTCAGTGCTTTGATTTCGTTCCTCGCTTTGTTTGTTTGTAGTTTAATGAACTGTTCTCTATCAGTGAATATCTTCTTTGTATGATAATTGTCTTTGCGGTGGAAGACGGGGTTTTTCTATGTTTTTCAGTGAGTGATGCAACCGAGTCCCATGGGAGATCCTCTACTTTCTTTTGTTTCTTCGTTTTGATGGGACTCCATGGGTGTTATTCATATATAGAATAAATGTCATAAATTGTGTTTTGTTAAGGGTATTCAATACACAACAAGTGCATTTATCGTACATGTAATGCGCTCTTGCTGTTTGTTGCATACCCGTAACAAAACACACATAAAGACATGCATTCTATATATATGCACTATAGTTGTCTCTTTCATTCTTGTTTTCTGACGTCACAATGCATTAGATCTAAAGAAACATGCCGCGACGGCTGTTTTTACCTGCAAACTGATCCCGTGGTTAGATGAATCGTAACGTCGTCCTATTACCCAGAAAAATCAATTTCAGAAAACACGAATTGCAACACGTTCCTTTCAATGGTAATATCTCAGGTAGTTACATTGCCTTGCATATATATAAACATAGTTGTATTTCGCATTACAATGTTGAAGAAAGAATGTTCTCGTTTCCTCTGTCCGCTTGTTCCTCTATTATCATTTGAGAGATAATACAGAAGATGGAGAACATGAAGATGTTACAGTGATCACCACGGAGCACACACGTATAAGACGGGAAGGAAGCGAACAGACAGATAGAACGAGAACATTCACACCGTATCTTTGAAACAATACCGAATATTTGAATGATGTCCACACAGTTTAAATTTCAGTTCACGTAATATAGACATATATTACAAATGTTTTGGCTTAATCGGTACCGGAAGATCTGACTTAGTAATTATTGAAATCTGAATGGTTCTCATTGCGAAGTGAGAGGGTTGTGCGCACGTAATCAAAGATAACCACACCATTTGCTACTTGCGTGACAAATGGCCGTCCAAAGTCGGCACCGGTTGCCCATCGGTCTCGTCGGTTTATATGTAGTCTTTTGTGTTTGATGTTTACATGTCGTATGTCTCTTTTCCGTCTCATACTATACTCGTCTTTTGTGTTTTTGCATCGGGTGTTTTCGTGTTGGTGCTGCAACGGGGTCTTGTAGGAGATCTCCTTCCTTCATTGAGGTGGAATTGAAATATAATGAAAGGCTGAGGACAAACCAGAAATGATATTTTGGCTGACATTATGTGAATAACTCATTAAATATGTTTTTTCATGCTCTCATATGATGCAACATGTATTATGCAATAAAATAAGTTTAAACTAACTTTATGATGTTTATTTGACACATTTAAGTTTCTCAATTCTTGAAATCATTTTATCAAGTAATGTTTATTACCCCTTTTTTTGTTAAAAATAAAGGCAATACATTTCAAAAATAAAGGGAATACATTTCAAAACTAAAGGGAATACAGCAGGAGATGCTTACTCTCCCATGGCACCTGGTCTTACTCCCATATCGGGGGTTCGCTTCTTTTCATGTGGTGGAGGTTTATGTTTGTTTGCTTTGGTTCCTGTTTTATCCTGATTTTGTATGCCTTCGGTTTCTGATTTTCTGAATTATCGATTTTGTGCTGTATACAGGAATATTGTCAATATCCATATTTGTCATTTTTACCACTGTCCATGTGTCACTGCTGGTGGACAAATTGTCCCCGGGGGAACTTGTCGGGCAGTTTTTTGCTTCAATTGATAGTACACAGAGACCTACAAAGTGGCTGGGGCGTCGCCCACTATAAAAAGGCCCGAACCTGTTGCGTCTACGGACACATACGCAACAGGTAATTTAGGTGTCCCTAGAATTTGTCTACATGACATTAGAGACAAACATTTGTAGTAAGTAGAAACCATGAATTTTGGTACAAACATGCAGATGGGTATATCAAAATCAAGCCCTGTAAGATTGAAGTGGTCGATATACTAAAAGAGCACCACTTTTCACCAAGCGATTGCTCAGTTTCTAAGTGCGGCACGAAGAACTGCAAAACTTGTAACAATCTTATAACAGACACTTCATTCTCAAGTGATCTCATAAAACAAACATGTTTAAACACGCATAGTTTTATAGAGTGCTCACCTTGTGGATTGATTTATGTGGGTGAAACCAAAGGCAAGCTCCGGACCAGAATGTCAGGACATCGGTCAAAAATATATAATAAAGGAAGTCAACTTCTTTATAGGCATTTTGACCAGGCCGGTCATTCTGTTTTATCTATGAGAGTCAGAATCCTGGAGAAAATATATCACCCCACAAACAATCCCAATTTGAGCACACCTTTCCGTCGCAACAGAAAAGAGTTCTGGATAAAAAAATCTTAACACTGCAGCGCCCTATGGGTGCAACGATAATATCAGCACCTTAGGAAACTTAACAAGTCCCGGTTGTCAATCGGTAAATGTGACTAGCTTATTCAACAGACCATAGAGAAGACCTCGAAGTCATGGCATTCATAAATACAATAGGCCTGAGATACATAGTTTCTCATTCGATGACTTGGCTCCATTTTTGAATGAGCCTCTAGGCCTGCATTATATTCGTACCAAATTATACTCAGTTCCTTTACGGAAATTACACGAATTCTACGAATATACGAAGGACCTCACATATACCGATACACGTTCCCCAGAATACAGACTACAAGGAGTCATCTTGGACATTTCTACTTTTCGTTTATTTCAAGCAGTTAGATCAGATAAATCAGAGGAGAAAACAAACCGTTCTTTCATTAAAGTAAGATTTGCAAACAAAGGTATTGATAAATTGAATCTTGGTCAAATTTTGAATCACAAATTAAAACTGTCACAAAAAAAATCCCACCATATTTCAAAAGAAAAGAGACTCTTTGTATTTCCTATAGCTACACACCAACAGTTGCATCTAAAATTTACAATTACAAACGATTCTTGCAGTGTATTGATTTAAGTAATCCCTTACGACATCCACTTCCTTGCAAATGTTCTTCGTCGGATTTCAACTACTCTCCTTGTGGACACGTTATTACTGGTGACCTTAGTATAGTCAAGAACGACAAGTTGAGAGAATTGTTAAAAAGGGTCCCAAATACAGAGAAAGTATGTCCTTTACATGGAACCAAAATTTCAAAATTATCATGGACTCTTGTGAGGAATATGCAAGAAGTTGGGCAAAGAAAGAGGATGTACAGCTCGACACCCTTTCCGAATGGATAAAATCAATCAGAGGGCTACTTTTATCTAGAATTTACGGATTAAAATCTACTGTGAATACCAGATTCGAGTCTATATTTAAATACCCTGATGTTATCACAGACCTTACCTACCTACCTACCAAGAACATTATGTCATCGCACCAGCGGACAAAGCCTCAAATAATTACACATATACTTTCAAAAAGTACTATTTCGACAGTCTAGTTAAAGAGTTGGGTTTAAATTCGACACCTGGAACAAAGGAGGGGATCTCCAACAACACCAGGTTGTAGCACCCACAGCAAAACCCCAAAACACCCAATGCAAAAACACAAAGCAGACAAGCACAGAAAAAGACGCGTAAGGGACAAGGAACGTCAACGCACAACACAGAAACATCAAACACAAAGGACTACACATAAACCAACGAGACCAATGGGCAACCGGTGCCGACTTAGGACGGCCATCTGCCAAGGAAATAGCAGAAGGTATGGTTATCCTGGATAACGTGCGCAGAACCCTCCCACTTTTCCGATTACCCAGAGGTCTCGAAGAACATACAATTGTGGTGTAAAACAACCTCCTCACTGTCAGACAACCACACACAAACAAGACCGCAAAACGCAAGGGCCCAAGCAACACAGATGAATATGTAAATGGATATAAAAAGAGGGCGTACGTAATACAATCCGTGCTCTGCCGCCGCGAGCTCATGTATGTTATCACCCGAGGAGTCCGACTGACATTCAGAGAGGACAGGTGGTCGGGGCCCTGTCTTCTCTAAAGAGGTTTGGACAGGGCCCGTCACGGAGTCCCAATGTCACAGTCAGTCAAAGTGCAAGTTTTAAGAATGCGCTTGTACAAGACTGTAGATTGGTCAAGTACCAAGCCTAGTGTCCGTCTGGTGACATTAGGATCATATCCACGGTATAAATGGCGTTTGATGATTCTGACGCATTTTCGATAGTGATGTTGTCTATCTTTGATCCTTCTTATCTTGTTAATAATGTCACCATAAAATGCAGTTTGTGAAATACCCAAAGTAATATACTCTGTTGCCTGTATTGGTCCGAATTTCAGAAGAAGTTGACAATAATTTTTGTAAAATTTCCAGAAAGTCTTTTCTAGTTTGTGAAAGCGAAAACCTTGTCCTAAAAGTTTCTTGGTAATTTGTATATTTCTACTATGAAAATCCAAAACATCAGTACATGTTCTAGCATACCGGATGAGCTGTGAAATATAGATACCATAGCACGGTAATCTAGGAACATCACCGTCAAGCCAGGGGAATTTTACTATGTTAAATCCAAAATCATCTCTTTTGTAATACACACTTGTATGGATCTCTCCATTAACAATTTTGATATTAAGGTCCAAAAATGGTGTTTCTGCGTTTGAAACGTTTGCCTTGTTCTTGTGGATAAATAACATTTTTATATTTCTCAAAAACAGGATTGTCGAAGAATATCGTCCAGGTACCTAGAAGTACCAATGAAACATTTCACATCATCATTTTTTTCTTTGTTTTTGAAGATTTTGGATAAATTCCTTTTCAAACGTGTATAAGAATAAATCTGCAACAAGAGGTGCACAATTAGTACCCATTGGAATCCCTACAAACTGCTTGTAGAGTTCCTCACCAAATCTTACATAAATATTGTCCAAAAGGAAGGACAAGGCAATACACAGGTCACCACATGTCCATGATTTGTATGATTTGTAATCTGTGGCGGAAAAGAAACCCTTCGATTCAGAAGTACAAATATAAGTTTTCCCCTCTCGATCAAAACACCATTTAATGAGTTTGGACAGTCGATCATTTATTTTGGCGTGAGGAAGCGTGGTGTACATATTAGAAAAGTCTTATGAAGATATCGTATTTGCTTCAAGATTTCTTGATTTCATTTTGTCAATCACATCCCCTGAATTTTTAATAGACCAAAAGAAGTTTACGCCATTCCTGTTCATGACAGTTTCACAGTAATTTGCCATGTGTTCCTTTATAGCCGTGAGTGTTGACGTCAGATTTCTAGACAAAATTGTTGTTGAGCAGTTGCTTGAATTAGCAATGTATCGAAATTGTAAGGAGACTTGTGAAGTTTTGGTATACAGTATATTGTAGGGAGATCAAATTTAGAAATAGGGATGTTAAAGATGTTAAAAGAAGAAATTTCACTGCTATGTTTGTTCAAAATATTGGAAACACTTTCGTTGCTTTCGATATAAGTATTTGTAGAGGAAAGTTCCGAAACTAAAGTTGATATGTAGCAGCGTTTTCAAATAATTATGGTGTTGTTGGCTGCTTTGTCTGCGCGAAGACATGCTTTTCATGTAAATTACGTAACTTGGATTTGAAATATCTTTCAGATTTAGAAATTGGATTTTCAAAAAGTTGAGGATTTTTGTGGTAGTTATCTATTCGAATATCGGTAATATCCAAAATGAGGTTTTTCCAGTAATCCAGAGCATGTGATTCGACTCCTTCCGATTTACACCGTCGTTTGGTATAGTTATCTAAAGCTTCCTTTAGCACTTCGCGACATTTAATAAAATCTATCTTGGATGGAATTCTATACTTAGGTCCTTTCTTAAGAAGACCACGGAGCTGCCTGTCTTTGATAATTGAAAAGTCGCCTGTAATAATATGACCAGCTGGTTTATATAGATATGCAGACGTTGAACATTCTCAAGAAGAAGAAGCAGGACATGATTCAAGTATTTTAGGATCTTGTGTAACTTTGTTGTAGTTAAAAACGAAATTTCGAATAGGTTTCTTATATTTGTAACAAATAAGAGGAGGTTCTAAATTTTTAAAATATTGAGGAATGGCACTTTGAATGCGATGATCCCGAAAAATATTAGAGATGTTCAGAAGATCAAATCCTTCGTTAATAAATGAAATTTTTATGAATCGTCTTTTAGGGGAGGTGTTTTTAACCAAAGGATATAGTTTATTTTGTGCGAATGCAACAATGATATTTAGCCTGAATCAATCAGTGTTTCTTAAGAATGCAACCAGTGCTTCGTCCAAGATAGATTTTAATTGAACTGCTGGAACTGAAGAGAGAACATGTAGCAGTTCATGTCTGTCGCCGTTGCGTGGAACGTACACCCCAACAAACCCTTCTGCCTCTGAAATAATAGATAACCACAAATCAGCTCTTGCTTCCTTTGGCTTCGACACTAACGTTTTTGGCTTAGATTTACCATACTTAAAATGCATAGGCGTCTTTCAGATAAGCTTCTCAGTCAGGAATATGTTTGTGAATGACTAACATCGTCACTGAGGAAGTTCTACGGTCGATATGGGGAACTCGTCATACACTATGATGTCCCACTCTCCAGAATGGTGGATGATATTCTGTCATAGACCATTTGAACCATCCAATCAAAGATTGTATTCTATGTCTTCCGAAATGGAAGTAACCGGATGTGACAGTTCTACTGAATTGAAGCGGCGGGTGTTGCATGCAAGCAGGAGGTGCTTACTCTTACTGGGCACCTGGTCTCACTCCCATATCGGGGGATCGCTTCTTTTCATATGGTGGAGGTTTTTGTTTGTTTGCTTTGGTTCCTGTTTTATCCTGATTTTGTATGCCTTCGGTTTCTGATTTTCTGAATCATCGATTTTGTGCTGTATACAGGGATATGGTCATTATCCATATTTGTCCTTACCAGAAGTACTTCACATATCTTGATGAAACTTGATAGGTATGAGTCATGTTCATATGTATGGTCCCCTAGAAGCTTCGTTGTTTTTAATATTTTATATGAATCCCTTTTGACAAACCTCTCCTTTCTGTTTCAGGCTATGCGCATTTATCGACGAACCGATCATCAGAATGATCTAGAGAGATTTTTCATTCAACTCCAACGTCCAGTTTCTTATGCATTTTTTACCTCTTTCCGGTATTGTTTAAAACTAGCCCATTTTAGCAATATCTATTTCAATCATTATTGATTAAGTGTATTGTTTTTTATGAACTCATTTATTCCTTTTACTGTTTCTTTGAAATACCAAATGAATTAAGAATTGTTTACGAATACTTTGATGCGTATTTGACAGATTAAAGTTTCTCATTGCTTTGATATATTTTGTACGAAATTTTCTCTTTTAACTTTTAAGGTGTGATTTTTTTACACTTTCAGCATTCAGTAGATTTTGATGATACTAGGTAGGTTTAATGTGTTCATAGTCCACAACAAATGTTGTTGTTTTACGTCTTAGACTGTTAGAGATCCGTAACTATTATCAATACTGAAATATATGATCTATAGTAATTTTTTCAGTGTACCATATTAGCATTTTAACAAGTAATTTCCCAGCAATGATGTTCAAGGCAAAATAGAGAAAATGCACAGAGATAATCAACAGACGACGAGCAAAATGACAAGCAAGACCAAAAATTTATGGTTAGGTAAATGCCTAACAATGCTTAGAATGAGCAGAAACCAGCTTTTAAAGGAAAGTTGTGGTTTCTGGGAGCTCTCGTATATATAATTAATTGATACACGCTTGCAAGAGATACTTCCTTTGCATTTAGTCTCACTCTCATGTTAAAGACTATTTCTGTTCCCATTTTAGACTGTTTCGTTTGGTTGTCCTGATGTCCTTTGTGTTACTGTTTTTACTCGGACCCTTGTGTTCATCGGCTATTGCGGTTTTTACTTTTTGTATAGTTTTATCCATAAATGAAATTTGATTAACTATATTTTCATTACACGGTCCAAAAATGGTATATATGTACATGTATTTCCTATATGAGCATGAATCCCCCTTCAAAATGGTTATAACCATTTATTCTTTTATGAATTCTACATAATGACATTGTTACAGTAATTTCCATTCCGAGAATGAACTCCAAGGCTGCCTAAGAAAATTCCCATATGCTTTATATTTCCTTATCCAAACTTTATCACCGCCTTTAAGCTTCAAGACACCAGTACATCCACTGGACTCATAGCTACCTCCGACTTGTGAATCTGCTGCGTTGTAAAGTTTAGGAATTCCATTGACAACCAGCTCAGAATCAATGAACCTCTTAGGATTAGTAAGGACAGTCCATGCGAAGACGTAGACCCCGTCTGATGACGCTGTGAAGATGCCTGTGGTGCCATTATAAGCTTTACCGATGTTAGTTATGATGAGATCAAATACTACTTTGACAGAGGCTGTTGTCGATGTTAGATGCCGCGACGTACGCGCCGAAAAGGCGATCATTCCTTAAATGAATTAAATTGAACATCGTTATTATGATATAATAGGTCATTCAATATTCAATATGATACTTTCAACTATTTGGTTGATATCTCTGCTGTTGGTCTATCTATTAGTCCCCGTGCATATCGTTCGCCTTGTCTTCTCCAAAGGGACTCCATGACGGACCCAGTCCAAACCTCTTTAGAGAAGACAGGGCACCGACAACCTGTCTTCCCTGAATGTCGGTCGGATTCCTTGGGTGATAACATGCATGATTTCACTACAACCGGCAGAACACCGACTGTATGTCGTACGCCCCTCCCCCATTTTTTATAGTACATGTATCCATTTACATATTCATCTATGTTGCTTGGGCTCTGTGTCTTGATGTCTTGTTTGTGTAGTCATCTGTTTTCAGTCCGAATAAGACTAAACCCCCCCCCCCCCCCCCATCCTCTCTTTCGCAATTGAAATTTCCTTGAGACAATTATTTTAAAGAGCGCAATAAATGCTACAATATTATATAGGTCGGTTCTGGAGGATAAAGGGAGAGGGTGGAGCCAAACCAGTGATAAATGTCAGACTATATAGCATAAAAAATGTACGACATTACAGCATCCGTGTTTAGTTGAATGAATAATTACAGTAAATCATTTTGTCCTCAAATCATTAATTTTCTTTGACAAAATATTCCATGTGAACTGAAAAGTTAAATGATTTTTTTTCATTACGCAGGAGTATCACTGATCTTTCAATATGATTTATTCATCAAGCGTATCAGATCATCACGCTCATAAAACGTTGATCAGAGAATTTACTCATCTGAGCTCTCTGTTTACAATTTGATGAGCATTTATCATACTTATTAAGGTAATTAATGATTAGCAGGAGGAGTGTTCTTCTTAATGCATATCAACGGTCCGTAAAGTCATAAATGATTTTTGCAAAACCAATTTCTTATTGCCCAAGAGTCGGAAAATGAATAGTTAAAATATTCTGAAAGTAAACGTACTCTTCCTACCTTTCTTGGTATTTTTATGATGGTTACACATCTTCTTAACTGTGTCGAGGCTTTCGGTTACAAATTTCAGCTGGCTTTGCATGCCATCCAGTAGGTACTTGATATCAGTACTGACACTCCGATACACCCTGTCTTTTACAGATTCATTTCCTTCAAAATATGTTTGATCTTTGCTGTAGGCAATTAAATATAGTTTTATCTAATAATCAGGACTTGTTTCCAATTTTCTGTGACCATTTTCATCAAAGCCGGTTCGACTTTTTTTTTACTTTACATATCATAGAGAAAAACCAAGTGTCCAACACTCTGCTGCCAGAGAGCAATAGTAACAAGTAATTTTTCAAGTGTACGGTTTACGCATTGTGGTGATTTTTTTTACATATTTAGGAGAATTTTTTTTTTTTTTTATTATTATTTTTATTTTGTTGCTCTAAGTACATATTACATGTATTTCAGTAATTATTTTCATCATTATAGAGCTTTTTATATATATATATAGCAGATACACACCTTTCACACACCTTGCACACAAAGTAGTAGTTTAAGCAGTAATTATTCAGAAATGATTCCTGCATGTATAAGCTAATGAGTATAATAATGATAATGATGATTCAATATAATCTACTTACTAATTTATAAGTTGTTCTAAGTTTCGAAGAGAGATTGAAGAGTCTGCCACTTCTTATCAAATATAGTATAACTCTGATTTAATTTATATTGAAGCTTCTCCGTTAAATAGTGATATTTCAGATATTGCTTTACCTTTTCAAATGAAAGTTGATTATCATTTTTAGCATATGAAAAGATCAAGTATTTTACAAGAAGTATAATGTGATTTAATGCATTGTTCTGTTTGCCAGGTATTCCAAACAGAATATCAGTTATTCCAAGATTGATGCTACAAAAACTATGTGAATTTATCCAATTTTTTATCTCTTCCCAAATATTTGAAGTAAAAGGACAGTAAAAGAATAAGTGTTCAATTGATTCTTCTTCATTTTTGCAGAATGAACAATTTGGATTATTACCAATGCGACACTTAACTAGATATTTAAGGAGAAATTTAAAAAGAATCTATATCGTAAATAAAAAAGGATTCCTGATTCACTTATTTTTGACATATCAGACTTTTATTGTTTGGATCTCCTTCTTTACGGAAGAAGTATGTCTATGTAATGGACCTGTGTCGGTCTTCAAGAGATCAGTTTCTTTGATATGAAAAAATGGATGGTAAAATTATAAACATTTAAATTGACAAGGAATGTCCCCCTCGTGGATTTTTATGCTCCATCCCACCATTGGTCAAAATAACTCAAATAATCTATGTGAAAAATAATGAAACATTTATCTGAAAGGGCTAATGTTCTTTCTTTTTTTTTTTTTTTTTTTATACTCGATTTTTTTAGATAAGTGAATAAAATTGGAAAAATTCATTTACATTTACCTGCTATTTGAGCGCTTGTTGCTCCAAGCAGCACAAGAACACAATGTACCAAGAACGTGGACATCGTTGCGACAAAGTCGTCTACCTGAAATTCAACATCTTTATAGTGTTTCCATAAAGTACTCAGTAACAAATGTGACTTACTCATAAATCACAAAGGCAATACAAATTGGGATTTGCTCGTAAAATTTCGAAAAAACAAATATTCCATTTTATTGGAAAAGTTCAAATTTTCCAAATACCTCAATATTTCTAAGTACTCTAACTCTCTAAGTAAACATGGCAATTATATATGGATCCTTCATCATACTATCTATCATATATATTTCCTAGACAAAAAAAGTCCAGATTTACATGACGGCAATGCAAATTGCCGTCATCGTTTATTATTTTACAGTATCTCTTTTCAAGGGTGCAACACAAATGTTGCCTTTATTATCAACATCCTTTCATAAATCGAATGTGATTTTATATGTTTTTCAACTGTTTAATATCCGTTTAAAATGAAATTTGTCCATAACACCCAATCTTTTCCTCTGAAGTTTTGATTGATTGAATCTGATTTTCCTGTCTCCATTATCTGAAATAGTTTGGTCTGTCCGGTTAATGTATTCCTGTTTATTCACAAACTTTTTTCAAAATGATTATCAACTTGGCCAAGTTATATCAACTTCGGTTGATCGTAGACCTCTTCAACGCGTTCAAAAGTTTCTGTTATCAAAAACGCTTGATTTCTAAAACATGGGTCCTGTAGCGTCATATCCCACCCATCCTGCTACGTTTTTTTGGTACATTTTTGGACATAATTATTTTCACACTATTTGGCTATATAACATTGTTAATGTTAAGGATCACTGACGAGGGTTAAGTACCCGAAACGTGCATATCTGGTCTATGCTGCAAATTGATCTGTTCTTAAATGATGCTATTTGAATTTGAAGACGTTTAACATTAGTAGATAATTTTCAAGTAAGTTAAACTAGGCGAACATCACCCTCGGGAAATAACAGATGTCGTTAGTGTTGGGTGTTTCTTGTCCCTTTTTTGTGTTTGTCTACTCTGTAATTTTGCATTTGGTACTGTTTCGGTGCTTTGATTTGGTGCCATGACCGAGCCCTGTTAGAGATTCCCGCTTTTTCTTTTATCATTATTATTTTCAATTATTTTTCAGTACATTACGGCATTGTTATCATAGTTTTTCCGCGACTGAGTTTTTTAATCTTTTTTCAATCACTTTATATCACTTGTGCAGATAAAAGCTTTTTCTTAGTTAAACAAATTAATTCAACTTTGTATCTATGCAAATCACTGAAATTCTAAAAGAACAGAAGAGATCTCCAACCAGACCCTTTTTGAGCACCAACAGCAAAACACCAAAACAGCCGATGCGAATACACAAAGACGGACATACTGAGAGACGAAAAAGAGACATGCGACATATAAACATCAAACACAAAAAACTACAAATAAACCAACGAGACCAAAGGGCAACCGCTGCCGACTTTTGACAGCCATTTGCCACACAAATAGCAACTCGTGTGGTTATCCTGGATTACGTGCGCACAACCCTCTAACTTCTCCGATTACACAGAGGTCTCGACGAACGTCCATTTGTGGTGTAAAACAACAAAGGCTTACGAATTCTTGAAAAAAATTAAGGAACGTCCTCGCGGTTAAATAAAAATCGGACAAACAAACGGAGTAACACACTTCCGAAGAATTTTATCTAATCTCCAGAATCCGGTGCAAGTACTAATGTATTGTAAGTGACGCTGTTAAAAGCTTACATATCCAAATATCACATGAATATACCATGCAAGTTACAGCATCTGCGCAAATAGAGCTAAAAAGGAAGCTGAAAGTTGTAAAAAAGTTTGAAGATTTGGTCCCAGTATAAGAATTTAGAGTAAAAACATTTTTTAAAAAGCACTGCAAACGGCAGCATTGTGACTAAATTCAATGAAGAAATTAAATCTACACTACTACAAAGCTATCATATCATTCTGAATTACCATGGAAACATAGAATAAGAGAGTGTTCCAACTCATTTCCTTCTTGAAGAAAGTTTCAAATCAAATTTAATGCGCCAGACACGTATTTTGGGTAGTAAATTCTTATCAGTGATGCTTCCAACGAAAGTGATATTAAGACACAGCAAAATTTCATGTCTGTAGCGCCCTCTAGTTTAATTTTTTGAATATAAATTATGCATTTTGCAATGAGTACGCGTCTCCGAATTTCCTTTGGGGTCGATTTACTAGCATATCAAATAAAATATATGTCCAAAATAGCATTGGAGGGATGGTGCTAGATTTTAGCTTCCTTTAATTTCGATGGTTTTTTTTTATGAAATGACAAGTTTACGACATAGCGAAAAAAACATTATGCCAAATTTACAAAGGGGCAAAAAAACTTCATTTGTGCGATAGAGCTGGAAAGAAGCAATTGTTACACATAAACATCCAGTCACAGGGAAACAAGTTAAACTGATCATACTGCACAAGGAAATTGTTTATAATAACAATAAGAGAAGGATCTCCAGTATGACAACCCTGCAGACACACAGCGAAACAAACCCACTAGAAACTGACAGAGATTGACATCAGACAAGACTACAAACCGCACAAGGACGCTAGAACACGATACAAAATGATCGAAACAGACGCACAGAAACATCAAACATCAAAGACAACACATAAAAGGAAGGAGACGGAAAACGGAAGTGTTCCAACAACCAATTTGAATGCAATAGACTCGTGTTTCGGATAGTAAATCCTCATCAGCATTTGTGGCGCGTTCTTCTCGCATTCGCGTGTATTCTTGTCACAAAAGTAGAGAGGAATGAGACTCGAATGTTACACAGTTACTCAACGAATGAACCACGACTAAAGGGAATGCAAATCGACTGAGATGTAATTGTGGCACGAATAAAAAACACTAACTTCACTCTGCTTCGACAATGCTATGAATATGACTATATGGTGTCGTGCGTTAACAAATTATACATTTTTGCGCATCTGAATCATACATCTGTATACTTTGGTAAAATAATTTAGTTTCAATACTCGAATATAATTCTTCAAAGCCTTTTTTGCAGAATCAGTAATGTCCGATTTCGTCATTGTCATATTCGTGTCATGTTCGTAGCAGTGTCCGCTCGCGTTCGTTTCATTATTTTTTTGTTCGTCTCTCACTCCTTTTGGCTGTTTTCACGCCGAAGCGCATTCTTTTCGCATTTGCATTTGCAGCACAATCGCCTCACTGCCATAATACATTCGTGTTACTTTGGTAAGCTACTCGTTCAAGGTTATATTATACAACGGCTGAAATCATTAAGATATTCGTTCACTGTTAAACGTCTTCAAATTCAATAGCATCATTTAAGATCAGATAAATTTGCAGCATGGACCAGACATGCACGTTTGGTTACTTAACCCTCGTCAGTGATCCTCAATCTAAACAATGTAATACGGCCAAAGAGTGTGAAAATAATTACATGTATGTCTAAAAATGTACCGAAAGACTTAGCAGGATGGATGGGATATGATGCTACATGACCAACGTTTTATAGATTAAAAAAATTGTGACAGAATTTTTCAAATGCGTTGAAGAGAGAGACGATCAACCGAAGTTGATCGAACTTGGCTACATGTGCCGAGTTATATTATAAACATCAAAGAAGTACCTAACCGTCATTCAGTCTCAAAGTCGAGAAGGCAAAGCAAAATCGTGAGAATTCCCATCGAAACGGTTGCGAACCCCAGAATGAATAATATTCCGAATTTGAACCAGGTCCCCGGAGAGAGTCAGCGTCTCCTGATTGCATGCAACACCCGTCGCAACAGCTCCATGGAAAACTGTCAAATTCGGTGATTGTCTCGATGTACATTTTGATGTACAGATCAGGTAAGTATCTTGTTTGGTGATGACGACAGCCATTCAATCACAATGTAGATTGTCACTGATCATTCTGGAAAGGGGAATCTGATATGCTTTTATAATACCCCGTAGCGACCGAAGAACTTCCGCAATGATGATTTCAGCTTTTGTGTGATATAACCCTGAACAAGTAGCTTACCTGCAAGCCGTCTGGCTCTAATGATGAAATATTCATATTTGGAACATGCCCTGGCGTACCGTTTTAGCTGAGAAACAAAAAACGCCATAAGCAGGAGAAGACGGAATATTCCTACTCATGAAAGGGAAGTTAGTTATGTGGAAGCTGAAATCGTCACGCTTGTAATACAGCGAGGTGTTCAAATGGCTGTTTGCGTCAAAAGATAGAAGTATATCCAAGAACGAATCGGATCTGTCGCTCTCTGTTGTTTCCTTGACCTCTAGTTCATGAGGATAGATTTCATGTTGATGGTCCTTAAATTTCGGATTATTGATGGACAACACAACATCTATGTATCTGAAGGTGAAATTGAACTGAGATACGAGGTGCTTTCGCCCAATCGAGAGCAAGGTCTGGATAAAGTCAGCTTCTTACGAATATAATAATAAGTCCGCAAGCAGTGGGGCGCAATTGATACCCATGGGTATTCCGACTATCTACCTGGAATACGGTTCCTCCACACACCACAAAAATGTTGTCAATCAAAAAACTCCAGCATCCGGATGATATCGTCTTCGGTATACATTTTGTTTTAATCAGAGTGTGACATAACGAATTTGATAGTTTTCTTATATTAAATTTGATAGATTATTCTGAAACTAAGGGTATCTTCCTGGTTACATAGCTCTTGTAGACGGCGCCAGGAAAATTCACTTTGGCTTTATTTAGCCTGTTTGACATTAAGTACTACCTACAAGGATTTTAAAATATTCAAAACATGTATCTAGTACAATAAAATTTGTAATATATAGAATAAATATTTCAATATTGACAATCTGTCCTTAACTGGCTCTTTGGCATATATGTAACAACTTCATAGCATCATTTAAGAACAACTAGATAAATTTGCAGCATGGACCAGACATGCATGTTTCGGGAACTTTACCCTCGTCATTTCATTATTTGGATTTCCTCCCTCTGTCCTCGAGCATAACTAATTATTTGTTGAATTCACATGTGGGTGCACCGCATTATTACGAAAGAATATATATTTCAATATTGATAAAACTAAACTTAAAGTGGTTAGGGACATATTCTTGGTGCATCAAGGGTTCCATCGCATTCCGCTTGACGCTTCATTGTTATCACGTCACAAAAAAGTCCGCCAAATATTAGGCAGTGTTTGCTCTTGAAAGGATAATATTTCGAAGTTATTTACGACGTTTATAAACTATCCCCCAGGGTCTTAGAAAACAGGTTTGGTCATATTCTTGTATATAGTTGTGCTCTCAACTCTTCTAAAGCTATTAATGATGGAAACTTAGTTGTTTAAGCAATGATAGTTGATCTGTAGTCTTATTGTGTCATTGATAGTTCATTTGAGCTAGCAGCCCCTGACCCTTAGGACCTTGGAAAATGGGTATGGCATTATTTTTTTGAAATCCTTTATTTCAGATATTAAACATTATATGAGTGATATTCTAGTTGCAGTCTACTGGATTTTTTTATTTCGTTGTGCTACTTATAATTTGTAAGAGCGCCTGCTCGCTGTGGTCTTTGGTTTAAAATAAAATGGAAATTGTTATTTATGTATACATGTATGTATTTCATTCACTTGTCACACAAAATATCAGAATTTTATTTAACTTTCCTGATAAAAAAAACATGGGCGGATCCAGGAATTTTTTTCAGGGGGAGGGGTCCTAAAGTCCGAAATTTTTGAAGAGAAAAAAAAAACTTTTTGATTGACTGTGACAGGTTTAGCCCCCTTCACACTTCCACGGATCGAGCAACGACTCCGCTACGACTCCAAACCAGAAGTCTCTGACGAGACTGTAGCTCTCCTGGTTGTTTTGTTTTATTCACTCATTGACATGTGAATAAAATACATATACATAAATAACAATTTCCATTTTATTTTAAACCAAAGATCATAGCGAGCAGGCGCTCTAACAAATTATAAGTAGCACAACGAAATAACAAATCCATTAGACTGCAACTAGAATATCACTTATATAATGTTTAATATCTGAGATAAAGAATTTCAAAAAATAATGCCATACCCATTTTCCAAGGTCCTAAGGGTCAGGGGCTGCTAGCTCAAATGAACTATCAATGACACCATAAGACTACAGATCAATTATTATTGCTTTAACTACTAAGTTTCCATCATTAATAGCTTTAGAAGAGTTGAGAGCACAACTATATACGAGAAAATGACCACACCTGTTTTCTAACAACCCTGGGCGTCAGGGGCTCAAACAAAATATCAGGTGCACAACCAGACCACAGTCCCATCATATTGTAAAAAGAATAAAGTCTCCATAATTCATAGTGTCAGAGGAGTTGCGAGCACAAGAGTACATAGAGTTATATAGGAGAAAATGACCTCAACCATTTCCTAAGACCCTGGGGTCAGGGGCTCGAACAAAATATCAGGTGCACAACTAGACCACACACACATCATATTGCAAAAAGAATGAAGTCTCCATCATTTATAGTGTCATAGTGTCAGAGGAGCACAAGATTACATAGAGTTATATAGGATAAAATGACCACACCCTTTTTCTGAAACTCTGGGGGTCAGGGGCTCAAACAAAATATCAGGTGCACAACTACACCACACATCCATCATATTGCAAAAAGAATTAAGTCTCCATCATTTATAGCGTCAGAGGAGTTGCGAGCACAAGATTACATAGAGTTATATAAGAGAAAATGACCACACCCATTTTCTAAGACCCTGGGGTCAGGGGCTCAAACAAAATATAAGGAGCACAAATACACCACACACCCATCAAATTGCAAAAAAAAATAAGTATCCATCATTTATAGTGTCAGAGGAGTTGCAAGCACGAGATTACATAGAGTTAGATAGAAGAAAATGACCACGCCCATTTTCTAGGACCCTTGGGCTCATGGGCTCAAACATAATGTCAGATGCACAACAAGACCACAGACCAAGTGTAATGCAAAAAGAGTTACATTTCTATCTATTATAGTTTCAGAGGAGTTGTGAGCACAATAATTGTTTACGGACGGACGGACGGATGGACGGACGGACAGACAGACAGACAGACAGACGGACAGACGCCGGACGACGGGGTATTGCATAAGCTCGACTGGTCTATGACCAGTAGAGCTAAAAAGATCTATCCGTGGCTAGTCGGGACGCAAATGTTCGATGAACCATGAACCTACGACTCCAGTACGGATTGCTACGGGTTGATACGAATCGAGTACGGATAGCTACGGATTGCTACGGATATCGTCCCAACATTGGTACGGATTGCTACGACACGCGTACGGATAGATACGGATTGCTACGACACGCCTACTGATAAATACGGATAGGTACGGATTGCTTAGGATTACCACGACTCGAGCACGCATAGTCAAGATTCGCACAAGGATAGCTACGACTTCAGTACGGATTGGTAGGACTGGCTTGGATTTCCTATGTATTTTTAAACACTGATTATTTACTAAAACACCCAATATTTTCAAGTTGAGATAGTCTCAATTCTTTTATAGCAGTATTGAGTACGAGCGTATTTGATATATTCGGCATGGGACATAAAACTCGTTAAAAAAATGAAATTTAAATGATAAATACTCAAAAATTGTTAAAAGGGGAATTTTTGAAAATTTTCATCGGTTTTGTTCTTACATTTGGGTAACAAATTTTCATGGCAGAAATCAAGATTCTCCACCAGCATAAATAGGGGTGGACGCTAGATAAGAGAGTTTGTGGTTAAGGTGTATATGACTGAATATTTGAGTTTGACCGATCTTTTTGTGCTTAAAACCGTATTGATATTCTAGTATTCATAAAAGAGAGGAGGGAATCTCCAACAGTTAACATCCAGTTCCAGGACCAATAGCAAAACCCCAAAACACCCATTGCAAAAACACAAAACAAATACGCACAGAATGAGACAGAAATGGTACAAGGAACACCAAATCACAAAGAAACATCAAACACAGATGACTACACATAAACCAACAAGACACATGGGCAATCGATGCCGATGGTCATCTGCCACGTCAGAAGCAGACGGTGTGGTTATCCTGGTTTACGTGCGCACAACCGGCCCATTTTTCCGATTACCCGGAGGTCTCGAAAAACGCACAATTGTGGTGTAACATACCTCCTCACTGTAAGATAAACAAACAGACATTTTGACGCAGGGGCACAAGAAACACAGATAGATTTGTAAATTGACATAAAAACAGAAGGCGTACGAAATACAGTCCGTGCTCTGATGGCTGTAGCGAGCTTATGTATGTATTCACCCGAGGAGTCAAACTGAGATTTAGAGAGGACAGGTGGTCGGGGTCCTGTCTTCTCTAAAGAGGTTTGGGAAAGGCTCGTCATAGAGTCCTGTCGTCGCAGTCAGTCAGAGTGCAATTCTTGAGAATGCGCTTGCACAAGGCTGTAGATTAGTCCAGTACCAAGCCAGATGTCCGTATGGTGACGGAAGGATGATATCCACGGTATAGAAGGCGTTCGATGATTCTAACACAATTTCGATGGTAATTCTGTCTACCTTTGATCCTTCTTATTTTGTTCATCATGTCACCTTAAAATGCAAGTTGCGAAATACCCAAAGTAGTATACTCTGTTGCTTGTATGGGTCCGAATTTCAAAAGAAGTTGGCAATATTATTATTTTTGTAGAATTTCCAGAAAGTCTTTACTAGTTTGTGAAAGGGAAAACCTTGACCGAAAAGTTTCTTCGTCATTTGTACATTTCTACAATGAAAATCCAAAACATCAGAACATGTAAACGTCTTCAAATTGAATAGCATCATTTAAGAACAGATAAATTGGCAACGTGGACCAGACATGCACGTTTCGGGTACTTAACCCTCATCAGTGATCCTAAATCTAAACAATGTAATATGCCAAAAAAGTATGAAAGTTACTATGTCGAAAAAGTGTACCGAAAGACGTAGCAGGATGGGTGGGATATGATGCTACAGGACCCACTTTTTAGAAATTTCAAGAAATTTTGATGACAGAAATTTAGAATGCGTTGAAGAAACGATCAACCGAAATTGATCGAACTTGGCTACATGTGCCCTCGGGGACTCCTGGTCCACCAGCAGTGACACTCACCAAGTGGTATAAATGTAAACGTCTTCAAATTGAATAGCATCATTTAAGAACAGATAAATTGGCAACATGGACCAGACATGCACGTTTCGGGTACTTAACCCTCATCAGTGATCCTAAATCTAAACAATGTAATATGCCAAAAAAGTATGAAAGTTACTATGTCGAAAAAGTGTACCGAAAGACGTAGCAGGATGGGTGGGATATGATGCTACAGGACCCACTTTTTAGAAATTTCAAGAAATTTTGATGACAGAAATTTAGAATGCGTTGAAGAAACGATCAACCGAAATTGATCGAACTTGGCTACATGTGCCCTCGGGGACTCCTGGTCCACCAGCAGTGACACTCACCAAGTGGTATAAATGTAAACGTCTTCAAATTGAATAGCATCATTTAAGAACAGATAAATTGGCAACATGGACCAGACATGCACGTTTCGGGTACTTAACCCTCATCAGTGATCCTAAATCTAAACAATGTAATATGCCAAAAAAGTATGAAAGTTACTATGTCGAAAAAGTGTACCGAAAGACGTAGCAGGATGGGTGGGATATGATGCTACAGGACCCACTTTTAGAAATTTCAAGAAATTTTGATGACAGAAATTTAGAATGCGTTGAAGAAACGATCAACCGAAATTGATCGAACTTGGCTACATGTGCCCTCGGGGACTCCTGGTCCACCAGCAGTGACACTCACCAAGTGGTATAAATGTAAACGTCTTCAAATTGAATAGCATCATTTAAGAACAGATAAATTGGCAACGTGGACCAGACATGCACGTTTCGGGTACTTAACCCTCATCAGTGATCCTAAATCTAAACAATGTAATATGCCAAAAAAGTATGAAAGTTACTATGTCGAAAAAGTGTACCGAAAGACGTAGCAGGATGGGTGGGATATGATGCTACAGGACCCACTTTTTAGAAATTTCAAGAAATTTTGATGACAGAAATTTAGAATGCGTTGAAGAAACGATCATCCATGCTCTAGCATACCGGATGAGCTGTGAAATGTAGACACCGTATGACGGTAACGTAGGAACATCACCATCAAGCCAGGAATAATTATTATGTTGAATCCAAAATCATCTCTTTTGTCATACACACTTGTATGAATCTCTCCATTAACAATTTTGATATTTAGGTCCAAAAATGATGTTTCTCTGTTTGTAACGTTTGCCTTGTTGAGGGTCAATTCTTGTGGATAAATGACATTTTTATACTTTTCGAAAACAAGATTGTCGATAGTAAGAATATCATCCAGGTACCTAGAAGTACCTGTGAAACATTTTCACATCATCATCAACATAAAGAAGATTTAATTTTCTTAAATCTTCCATGTTGTTTACAAACCATTGTAGAATTTTGCCCTTAATTCAATTTAATCCATTCAAGGAATGATTGCCTTTTCGGCGCGTACATCGAAACAACTAACATCGACAAGAGCCTCTATCAAAATTGTATTTGATCACGTCGTAACGAACACCGGCAAAGCCTATGATGGTTCCACGGGCATCTTTACAGCGCCATCAGACGGGATCTATGTCTTCGCATGGACTGTCCTTACTAATCCTAAGAAGTGGTTTGATTCTGAGCTGGTGGTGAATGGGATTCCTAAACTTTACAACGCAGCAGACGCACATAACGGTGGTAGTTTTGAATCCAGCGGATGTACTGGTGTTATGGAGCTTAAATCTGGCGATAAAGTTTGGATAAGGAAATATTCAACCTTAGGGAATCTTCTCAGGGAGCGTTGGAGTTCATTCTCGGGATTGAAATTACTGTAAATAATGTCAGTCATAAGATATTAAATTGATATGAAAGAAATAAATGCTAGTTATCATTTCGAAAAGGGATTCGTGTCAATATTTGAAATACATGACATTGTATAAAGAAAAGATGAATAACTGGTTTTGGAACTTCTTGTCAAAATATACGTGTAATTAATCAAATTGCAATAATGGATAAAACAATACAAAAACAAAATCCGCAACCGCTTACCAGAAAACATTCGTGATGAGTGCAAAGAACAAAGCAATGCACAAACAAAGGAATCAGTATAAATTGGAAACATATCTTTTAAAATGATCTCCAACATGTGAGTGAGTCTAGGTGACTGGATAGAGTAAGCATCACCTGCCCAAATGTAACACTTTGCCTTTTTATAAACAAGAGGACAATGGTACATGTAGCAAAAGAAAGCTTTCGACATGAGGAATATACATGTGAAATATCAAAGCCCTATCCTTTATAGTTTAAAGGTAGGGGAAAGGTCAAAAGTCATGGTATCAAATAAAACCTTTCATCATCAGGAATATATATGTGAAATATCAAAGCCCTATCCCTTATAGTTTAAAAGTAGGTCAAAGGTCAAGATCAAGGTCACTAGTCATATTAAATGAAAGCTCTCATCATGAGAAATATATATGTAAAATATCAAAGCCCTATCCCTTATAGTTTAAAAGTAGGTCAAAGGTCAAGGTTAAGTTCATCATCACCAGGTCAAATGTTTTGGAGTAAAACTTGTTATGATGAATGCCTGTATGAAATATTAAAGCCTTATCACTTATACTTGAAGAGATATTCACTTTAAGAACATCTTAACCAAAATATTACAATAAGGTCAAAGTCAAGGTCACTAGGTCAAATGTCTTGGTATCAAAATGTGGCACATATTATGATGAATGACTGTATAAAACATGAAAGCCCTATCATTTATACTTAAAGAGATATTCGCTTAAAGAACTTCTTAACCAAAATACTACTACAAGGTCAAAGTTGAAAGTCAAGGTCACTAGGTCAAATGTCTTGGTATCAAAATGTAGTACTTGTTATGGTGAATGCATGTATGAAATATAAAAGCCCTATCACTTATGTGCAAAAAAAATATATCCTTTAAGAACTTCTTAACCAAAACATAACTGTAAGGTCAAAGTTCAAGGTCATTAGGTCATATGTCTTGGTATCAAATGTAGTACTTATCATGGTGAATGTATGTATAAAATATGAAGCCCTATCACTTATACTTGAAGAGTTATCTGCTTCAAGAACTTCTTAATCGGACGGATGGACAGACGGATGGATTGACGCTGGGGTATCACATAAGCTTGACTGGTTCGAGACCAGTAGAGCTTATAAAATGGCAAATTGACATTCTTTGTATTAAGTAACTGTTGAAGTATCGCTTGTATTCAAAGATGACTATGACTATGTATGATGTCTCTTTTGTG
This sequence comes from Pinctada imbricata, assembly GCA_033119305.1. Lineage (NCBI taxonomy): Eukaryota > Metazoa > Mollusca > Bivalvia > Pterioida > Pteriidae > Pinctada > Pinctada imbricata. The sequence goes on along the minus strand of VSWD01000007.1, from coordinate 52,142,523 downwards.
AAAGGGGTGTTCGTCAAATCTGGATAAATTGCCATGGATTCCAGCCTAGAATTTTGTTTTCTCAATAAATATGCATGAGAGGGGTCTAACAAATTGTCACAAGATCACATACTTTGTGAGCATGGCCACTTGGGTAAAAATCAATTTATTTTAAGCTAATAAATTGATACTGTCTGTTAGTCAATTCATGAAAGATTGACAAAAGATAGATTCAATATGCAAGTTTGGTGCATGTATAGCACTTATACTCTGCTCAATATTGTCTTTTAAAAGCAAAATCATTTAAGTGGGGAAAAGGAGGTCAGATGCTGCATCCTTTGCATGGGTCCATCTGTGCATCCTAAGATCATCCTTGGCATATGTCCAATATTGAACTACCTCAAGCTTCTAGACCAAGTCATTCAAGCATAAAATGTAGGTCAGATGCAGCATACTGATGCATGGATCAATTCTGGTATCCTAAGATGAGTCACTTGTGCAAGACTGGATACTGTATTATCAGTACTATGTCAAATACTGAGTTACCCAAAACATGTTGAGCATATGCAAACATGGACACAAGCACTGGGGAGTGGGTATAGCATAAGCTCACTAATTTTCATCAAGGTGATCTAAAATCACAATCAATGATCATTTAAGAGCATCACAGTATCTATTCACTAGAGACAGAAACACAAATGAAGCAGTAATGGATATACATCAATCAAACATTCTTTTAAAATATGTTGTTATATTATGCTAAGGAAGTGTATACACAATTGGCTAGTTATACACTTTAAAAACAAAATGAGATCTAAATAGATAATAAAGAGGAGAGCACATACCTGTCAACTCTAAGTGCATGATATATAGTAAAATGATATGAAATAATTTTAAACAAAAAATCTAACTGTATGATATGAAATTTAGATTTTATAATCTCCTCCATGTAGAAAAGCAAGAAAACACAAATGATTGTTTTGATCAGTGCTTCAACAACATATTTTTACATGTATACATTTACAATGTTTCAGTAGTCATTTATAACATATAAAGCCTTTATAAAATTATATCAATTAAGAACATATGTGGGCAGCTGCCAAAAACAATAAGAAAATTAGTCATCAAAATAAACTTCACTCTTATGTAAAATCTATAAGTTAACATGTGTCATTACAAATGTACATATGGAATGAACTCCTTAAAATGGAATGGTAATATTTTGTTGATTATAGTACATAATCTTTGTTGTGGTACATGTACAGAACATGATTTTATTCATGATATGTGCATTAAGTGTATTATACTCCAGGTAGAAAGTGGAAGTAGTGCAACATGTCTAAATGTTAAAAGAGAAAATTTGTATGTACGTGTATAAGTATATTTCTTATATTCCCTATAATATAAATGTTTTGTACAATTGAAATGAATGGCAATTCATGTACAAGTCAGGAGAAAAAGGAGAGGGGGATGGGGGAAGGAGTTGAGTTATTAGGCTGAGGCTTGTGAAGGTCGATCATTTCTTGCTCCAAATCCTTTCAAGTAATATTTGTCAACTTCCAAAATATCTGCTATGTAGAATTATATAATTGAAGTATGTAACATCTCTATACTCATGATTTCTTAAATCAACAAACTCATGATTCAAACAACCACTAAAAATCATATTTCAAAAACTAAAGAGTCCCCTCCAGCTTTGCCGGCAGCTGAGAACTTCAAACTGGAACACACACATACAGAGCAATTCCCATTCACAGTACCAAATATTTGAAAAAACAAAGGATCATCAATAATATACATTTGTATTTGAATTGAAGATGTTCACTGAAAACATTAAAGGACTAGACTACACAAGTGTTTTCATATATACAAATGACATGTATGGTAAGCATAGAAAGTTTTATGGATAAAATTTGGCACCTACTGGATAACGTTTGCCTGGAAAGCTTTGCACTCTATAACCTATAAAGGCAAAAATGAGAACAAGTACCGTAAACAGCAAATTATTAGCCCATCAGTGATTATTTTAAAAGACCTTCATCCTCTGACCTTGAAATCAAAGGGATTCTTCCTCTTGTCATGGTGAACTTCTGTGGTGTAAGTGTAAAAGTAATCTGTATCCTGCACACAAGGACATGGGTACGGACAGATTTACAGACAGATAGATGGACACAGTCATAACATCAAATGTCTTGCTATAAATTTGCCTAGCTTGAACAATTCCAATTTAACAAAGTTATTATCCTTTGTTGATAATTCCATCACAATAATACTATTAGTCTTTATCATAAGTTTATGTTAACCCTTATCTAGTTTAGCACTACAACATGACAAAATCAGCGTACCAATGAAATATAGTAGTAAATTTCAACAAGTCTTTCAAACCCCTGAAATGCTTATCCAGTTTAGCGTCAAACTGCATATTATAAATTCCCTAACAAGATAAGAAAGAAAATTGAAAGGACTACCAGTAAGATATAAACACAAATAAACGAATATCAAATTTCCTCCCTGATGGACGGTCTGCATCATATTCAAAATGTCAAAAATGATACATTGACTTTAAAAACAATAAAAGTTTATGGCACACCAAAGAACATATGTGTATTTGCATGTACATACGCAAAAAAAGGGGGGTATCACATTGATCTTTAAAAAGCACATATCTAATCTCATTGAAATTATCTCAACAATCAAGGGCAATATTTGACCTCCATATGTTTCTCTCATCTTTTTTTCATACCAAAGTTAATGCAATAAATAGAGCTATGAATGACTCCTGTGCATGACAAATCATGTGACAGCTGTATAACATACATATAGCAGCTTCTCAATTATAAACACTATTATGATGTCAACAGAAAGCTAACAAAGTTCTCACAATATGACAACAAATTATTGGGGTTTTTTTCAATCTAATTATACATGAACTTGATAAGTTGAACAGACTAATCTTCCGAAAAAATAAACAATTCTTTCGGCCTCAAAGAGGAAAATTTTAAAATAAATTGATTCACAGTCGACTTGCATTTGGGGGAGGGGGGGGTCAAATTTATTAATTAAAATTTGGGCTCTAAAGTATGAGAATATTTTGGCTTGCGATTTTTTTTCAAAGATTTTGACACTTCTTGGGTGGAACTGATATACATTATTATTAAAAGCACCTTCATTCCAAACAATTGAAAAGTCTTATATGTACATATTTGGTGAGATGGATATGTTTCTATCCTCTGGAAACTAAACCTAAAACCTTGACCTTAGATCTGTTGAATTGGCCTAAGATCAAAGATTGATTCCATCCTTTAAGTCAAGAAATGAAAGTACAAAAATAATGACCCTTGGGCTATATAGACTTTGAAAAATTAAAAACACATTCACCAAGTTACTTCCATAAAACTTAATCTATCTGAATTACAATCAGGAAACTAATTTCTGTGACTTGTAAGTTACTTTCTCAGACAATGAAACAACTCAGATACACAATCAGTACTTTAAAACACTCTTCGAACCACTCTTTGAACCACAAAAAAAAATATCATTTATGAAAATAAAGTAATATAATTTTGGCCATTTGAAATCAAATTTGATAGGTATCTTTGGAATTTAATTTGTCAACACATATCTGATTTATGATGATTTGGTCACTGTTCAATGTCAATTTTCCTTTCATTTACAAAAAAAATTATCATGGACAGTGTAAAAAGTATACTGTCAGAGTATTATAAGAAAATTTGTCCTTATAAAAATAAACTCAAAATCAACACTTAGGTTTGAACACATTGACTATCAACACATTTCAATACAAAACAAAATTCAAACAAATCTGCAACAAAAACATTGACTAACTATAAAAGTCCTCTGATTATCATAATCGTGTATCCTCCGTCTGTTGAGCTTTACGTGCACACATTTTTTTGACATCTTCTATAGTCTCTGGAAGAGGACGCCTGTGCGTTTCTGGCAGAAGTAGCGCAAGGAAACCCCCGACTATAGTAAGCACTCCAAACACCACCAATGGTAAATTTCTTAATGTGGACGTCTGAAAAGCATAAACAGATACTGTAAAGGTGGTTATTTTCGCTGGGGAAAAATTTCACGATTATAACATCAAAACGTTACGCTTGGGTGAAATATTCGAGTTATTAAGTCTCTGCCTTTGTAAGAATGAAGCAGGGTTATTTTCACGCGGGGGGAAATTTTTGCAAAGTTCATTGATTCGTGAAAAATGCCAAAATTACCACCACGCGAAAATTTCAATGTTTACAGTAAATAGTCAAAACTGTTATTGATTTCTCCTGCACATGGTATACATTCTGGCAATTTCTTTCCTTTAGTAATTAATAACACTTTCTTACTTGTTTTCCTTTAGATGAATTATGAAGAACATGCACTATATACATGTAGATCAAAAATTGAGTATTACTCACACTGTATACTATTAATGGAGCTGTAATACTTCCGAGATTCTCAAAGAATGATGATAATCCAACGGCATGATTTCTGTATGTTCAAGAAAATAGTTTATTAGTTTATTGTTTAGATTATTACATTACAATTATATTCAAGAATCTGTCTCTTTCAAATTCACATGAAATTTAGTCAACAACAGTAATGCAAACTTGAATGGCTTTGTTCTCATAAAATTAATCTCATATTGAGCTAAGTAGCATTGCTCATATGCACAAAGTAATCCTTCTGCTTTATTTTTAGAAGGTTCAGTATATTCATGTTATATACCTATTCATAATCCTCATACTTGTAGTCAAGTTATGACCTTGACTATTTGACCTAAAGTTTCAAGGGTATCCTTACATCAAAGAAAAAATATAATATTGGGCCTCTGACCTTTTGATCTCAAACCGATGTCATCCTCACACCAATGTAAACCCATTTATGCAAACTAAAAACTCTTTCAAAACTTCATCAAAGGTCAAGTTATTGTTTCAAATTTGTCATGTTGACAGACAGAAGGACAGAAAATCAGAAAGTTGAGTTCCACATTTTGATGTTAGGTTATTTTCAAGTGGGGGAAATTTTTGTGAAATCCCATTGACTTGCAAAATAAGCAAAAATCACCCATTGCAAAAATTTCCATGTATACAGTATAGCTTAAATTGCATTACCTGACTACAGTTGGAAATATTTCTGATGAATACAGATAGGATATGGAGTATGCACCGGTAATACCAAATTTTCCTATCATAGCTAGTGTTATCTGTAAAGGTGTCAAGTCAACACCTGACTCTGAAAATAAATTAAGGTTTTCAGACAAAGCTAAGAAAAATGATGACATGCACTATGACACTATGAACACTGCTTTCTTATGAAATAATTTATCAAATCAGTATTAAAGGATACAAATTACAAAAAAAAAGTAAATAATAATCTATCAGGGGATAACGGGCCATTGCTCCAAATACTTGTAACTTAAGATCACGTCAAACTACTGTGAATTTGGAATAGATTGCTGTGTCTGGTAAATCCTTTTTTTGTAATCCTTACAATTATACTTTATCAAAATAATTTGACATTTTAAAATACTGTAGATAATGAATAAATTCTTTACTGGTCAATGTATTATGTAAATGTGACAATATTACCCACCAGTCGTTGCTGGTACAAATATGGTTGCTATATTCATCACACCGCTTAACAATAGAAAGAATATGATGGGCTTCTTCCTTCCTATCCTGAAATACAAAATAAAATGGCAACTCTAGAAGCTAAATAAATTATGCAATGACAATAAGTCTAATTTCTTATGAATGACTAATAGTTTTTCAACAAGCTAAGGTCAGCAGAAGCAAAATCCCTTGATTAAACATGTACATAAACTAAGAATCAAAAATGGGAATTTACAGGTTTGTACTTCTTTAAAAGTGCTTGAAATTAACTTTTACTGACCAGTCGCCATGAGGGCCCCTGAAGTTGTAATTTCAGGTGCCTACAATCTTTTTCCGGGGACATAATTTTCTGAATTGGAGAATAAGCTAGTAAATTGCTGCTCATGAGTCTGTCTTTCAAAAGTCCTTCAACGTTTTAAAATGAGTATGAATTTTTTTGCTCAACATTCTGCAGAGAGCAACCACAAACAAGTCCGGTTGTCTGGATAATTTCGGTAAAAATAATTCGTAGATTTGGAAATATTTGCAGAGGAAAGGCTATGAGGAAAATGAATGTAATACTAAAGTAATCGTAATGGTATCCACCAGAAACCCCCCCTCCTTGTGCATTGAAGTAATGCAGTTCCTTATATTCAATTCTAATTCATTCTGTTTGTTTCACGCGTTCTGATTGGTTCACAGGATGTCTACAGGCATGTATAACGACGATATACATGCCGCAAACCAACTCACTTGACATACTTCAAAATGTATTTCTACGTAAATATGCACGTTACAAGCTTTAGCGCACTTTTTGTGTATGACGTCATGCTTCCCTTTGATCTTCGCTACTGTGACGTCATACTATGACGTAAAACTACAAGGTATGAGCTTGTAAATGACGTTCTCAACATGAAAACAACAGAGCAAGTAAGTTTGTTATTGATAAAACTTTGATTTTTCGTCATTGTAATAAATACCAAGCAGTTGTATTTCATATTTTGCAGCGCAATAATTTCTGTTGGTCGTTGTTAGTCCTCCGTAGCAACGACACCTCTAAAGCGATGCGTGAGACCCTCTAAGGGGTATAAAAAGTTAAAATATGTCACATGAATTAGAATAGGAATAAACGTACTGTGTTTTGTGGTTCCGACAGGTATATGTTGGATATACTGTTGGAAACATACGTTATACCGTCGGGGACAAGCCCCGACGGTATAACTACGTTTCCAACTGTCGGAACCACAAAACACAGTACGTTTATCCCCTAATTGTAAGTTACCATACCTCTGTATATATCACTGAGAAAATTGCACATTTTAGGAAGTATGTCTTAACAGTTTACACATGTTTAAACTGCTCTGGATCAATACTTTCATAAACAATGTTGGTCAAACAAGTGCGTAATTTACCGCAAAAATAAATCTCTATATCAAATTGAATTTACATTTCATTTCCTATATGCAAATTAGAGGAATCGATGTACCGAAGAAGTTTAACTTTGCAAGACGTAACTAACATAGTTCAGTACTCTAAAAGAAAATGCTGGACTGTCTGTAGTGAAAATATGATTAAACATGGTTGCGATTACAATGAAGAATTCATTGTATAAATGTTAAAGAAAGTATATTTAAAATTTAAGAAAAAAACATTTCAACTTTCATATTTAAAGCATTCCTTTCTGACAAATTTGAGTTTGAATAGTCAAATACATGTATCTTAAAGGTTCCTATGATTTAGGTTGAAAATCGGCAATTTTAATACTTGGCTGTCTGCATATTATATGGGAATTTATACGCGAAGCATAACGAAGAAGATTAAACAGATTTCAGATTGCCCACAGCCTTCAATTGCCGCAGAGGGTGAGCGTTAATTTCAAGCCCTGTTTAAATGTAGGGATACACATGTATTCCTCCAACAGTGCTGTAGAATATTCCACTTAATGTATTTTAATCTTCTCTGAAACTGAACTGATCTCCATTGAAAATGATAACTTTAAAATCTTGACACAAAATGGCCCAGGATTTCCTTTACAAGATAGGGACAGAATATATGATCTTTTTCTAAAATTTAACAAAAGGCAGGCATATATTTACATATCTGAAAATATGAATATATAGTTGTCAGAAATGTATTTCTAATGTTACTCACCAATCTATAGCCAGCATACATATAATTAGGGATGGTATTTCTACAGCTCCACTTATACCAAGGTTTAGGAACTGGTTACCGTGTAACTGAGGAGTAGCAAACAATACTCCAAAATAACTCAGACTGTCTGCTAACCTTATGTATATAAAAATACAAAATGTGAGACAATTTGGCACTGAGATCATCTATCATTTTTATGAAATATCTGCAATTCAATTCTAAATATACATCTTACTTTTATTTTAACTCCATTCAATATAAAAGTATTCTATCTAAATTGTTTCATTCTCTCGGGATGTTTCAGGTATAATCTAGAGAATGAAGGACAAACTTGATACCAGCTGTCTTTGTGTTTCTTAACATTTTGTGTCTTGAGAGTCTTTCAGCTTCTTTAAAAATAAAAATAAGGCCTCAATTCCTATGGGCAACATTTTAACCAAATCGTCAAGAAGAATTGGTGACTAGTAAATAATCATAAGATAATCTTACCATAGGTAAAACATCACCAGTGTGTAACGTCTAATTCTAGGTGTCCTAAACAAGTCTAAGATGGTATATTTCTTCTGCTGTGCGGTATCTCCACCACCATATAACTCATCACTGCTATGGGGAGGCTCGGAAAATTCTGTATCGCTATCATACTGTGGGTCAAAAAGACTGTCTGGTAGTGTTTTTCCGTTAACCTTGGCTGCAAACTTTGCTGTCTTTTTCACTTCAGTATACTTTTTCTTTGAAACAAGCCAAGGTATGGACTCTGGGAGAAAGCTGAAAGGAATACATTAACATGAATCACTATGAGAAATATATCAGAAACATTCACAGAAAGTACTAAAGAATTCTACAAGTTTCATTTAATGTTAAATCTAGGAACACCATATTAAAATTGAGCAAATTTCACTGTCATCATCAGGAGATAATAAACATTTCAAACAGGTTGGGTTTAAATTTCAGTGTTTCTTATTTTTACAATATATAAAACATTATAAAGATTGTACTTCTTCTGTGATTATTTCAAGTATGCGAAAAGTCATTCAACCTAATATGATTGAACATAAGCATGTCCATAGCATGCTTATGAATATAATAAAATTATTGAATATGTAAGTTTTCACATAAATGTATCAAACTTCTTAAGAAAGTCCTTACCAAAAATATACAATTGTTATGAAATTAGGTAGAGAAATGACCATCTGTAGGATTCTCCAGTCACGTATGAAGTAACCAAACACGGCAAGTAGAATCAGCCCTACTCCCCAGGAGCAGTTTATACCTACGGCAGGATAGGAACGATGGGAAGCGGGAAACATTTCAGCTATATAATTGTATACTGTCAGGGCTATGGGCTACAAACCAAATTATTCTGTTATCATTAACTTAATACAGAATAAAATCTCCAAAACCAAACACTTGAGAATTGCTTATAAAAAAAGGGAAAAGGTATTAAAAATGGTTAAATCAAGCATGAATTAATCAATTTTTCAATCAAATGTTTATCAGGGAAATAAAGTTTCTGGAATGTTATGAATTTGTAAGTCTTTTTACCATATTCAAAAGTCCTATGAAAAACCTGAGAACTGTGAACAATATGTAATCATCTGCAAATGCTGTACCAAAACCAATGGCTCCTTGGATAATAAGGAAGGAGAGAATAATATACTTTCTTCCAAACACGTCAGCAAAGGGCGTGAGAAAGAGAGCACCTGCCGCACTGCCTGCCATGTATATAGTAGAGGAGAGATCTACCATGTAATCTTTGTCACATACAAGATTCCACTGAGAATAGAGAAAATCAGATGTACATGATGTTATAAAGCCTGAAGCATTATCTAAAACTTGTGGTTTACTGTGTTTGATCATTAAAAATTTTAACGTTTTAATAAAATGGTAGAATCAAGGTGATGTATCAAGTACAGGTCCACGTAAGGATCAGGCAGTTGGAAAACCTAAAATTTTAGCAGAACTTTTTTCTCTCAAAATGTGTTCAGATAAGCCTCTACATGAATGTTCTGAAGGAATTTTCCTCATGCTTGGATGGTGAAGAAAGTTATAGGGGTAGCAAATTTGGTTGAGTTTATATAGAGAAAATTTTCCCGCCAGTTTTTCCCTTCATAATCCTTTATAAATTATGAGGTGAAAATCTTGCTTCACCATCGCTACCTTGAGAAATGAATAACATGTTTAATTTGTACCACATACATGTATATGTCTCAAAACAGAAATAAAAAGTTTGGCAAAAAATTTTGATGTATCACCCCTGCCTGATTCTTACATGGACCTGTACTTAAAGCCTGAAGCCTGATGTAAAACTTGATGTTTCATGCTGCCTGTAAATGATTGGTTAAAATCTTACATCTGACATGATGGTAGAATCAAATTCCTCTCCGTATGTCCAACCATCTTGACATTTTACTGTACTGTTTAGGTCCATGGGATCATACATCGAACATTTCTCATACTCTCCATCTGCTGACTTGGGGATACTTATCTCTAATGATGAATTTGTATCGGTCTGAAAAGATGAAAAAAAATAAATTCATAATGCCACAAATACTGTATAAGTAGAATCCATCACTGGTACTTTCTTTCACTGTTTTATGAAAGTATACCTTTTCCTATGGACGATAATTTACGGATCTGCCACTAGTCTCATTGCCTTATGCATTTGGTATTCTAATTCACAGAGACAAACTTTCGCAATAAGAGATCAAGTGCAAAACAGCGAAAGATTCTTCGTAAACCGTATCTAAAATGTGTGCTACAACTAGTACAAAAAATGTATCTCTATCTTCATGCACATTTCCATCAGAAAAATCTAAATAGAAAGAATTTTCTGATAACTGAATAAGGTTGCTATAATTAATTTGCATTTTACAGTCAGAGGATTTGCTTAATTAATTTATAATCATGATAATAGAAAAGCAGCTAGAAAAAAATTATTCTCATTATTTCAATAGACGATTTTCTAATTATTCCAGTAGACTTGCATTTTATACAGACCAAGACCGACATCAAAATTTGATATAACTTTTTACTGAGATGTCCAAATAAAGAGTATGACATCACAATAGAAAAAACGTCAAAGGTTGTGATGTCGGGTATTGGAGTGTCTAAATTGCATGTCCTAATATGAAAATGGTCTATTGAAATGATTTGAGAGAGGGAGGGAATGACATCTGTTGTAAATTGAGATATTTGTACGAGTCCTTTTATTTTACAATTTTTTAACAGATTTTGCTAAATTCTCAATCCTCAAATGATGATCAATTTTGGTAAGTTTTTTTTTTCTTTTTTTTTCATAAAATATCTAATATTGTAAAATTTATCTAGCTGAAAAATGTGTATTGTTGTCATAGAAATGAGTGAAAAAACTTTTGCCTTGCAAGAAGTTGAATATTTCTGACACTATCAAATGTTGAAGAAAACATGATGTAGCAGGGAAACAAAGCTAAGGGAAAATGAGGGGAAAACATTTCATGTAAGCTTTTCTCTAAGATTTTCATAATACGAGAGCTGATTGATATGTTGTGAGCCTCGTATTGATGGACTTGAATTTTATCAGACATTTTGCATTATTTTTCTACATAATCCCCTTCAGTATCTATACACTTTTGCCAATGGTGTTTAAGGGCCTCAATACAACTTTTAAAGATCCCCTTACCTTGAGGGGTGATTAAGGGCCTCAATACAACTTTAAAAGAAACCCCTTATCTTGACTGGTCGGTCTTCATAACCATCCACTGCAAGTATGACATCATCATTGGATTGAAAGTGGGAGCCAGAAATAGCTGCTTTCAGTTTGGGAATAGATGAAAGTCTGATGGAGCAAGATCAGGTGAATAAGGCGGATGTTCAATCAAATTAAAGCCCAAATGATGAATGGCAGCCATGGTGTGACAGACTTGTGAATAGGAGCATTGTCCTGATGGAACAAGGCACCTTTAACTATTGAGATTTCCGTAGCACTTACGTTTAATATTTTCCTGTAACTGTGTCAGAAGTGAAGCACAGGATGTGCCATAGATAGTTTGTCCCTTTTTAAGATAATCTATCCGCAGAATACCTTCTGCAGTCCAGAAAACTGAGGCTCACAAAATATCAATCAGCCCTCATATATGTACAAAGATTTCACTGTTCCTTACCTTACAGTAATGACCTGGATCACCTCCTATGAACAGAATGGCAAGTACTGGCCAAGCACCTCTCATGTAAATAAAGGTCAAGGCAAAGAAAATCAGCCATTGGAAACGCCCATGTGCACCTAGTGCAGTCAGAATAGCGTCAGCATCCATAACTGAAGATAAAAGTATACATATTTACTAGATTATTGCAAAAGCATATGATTGCGAAAGGCTCATCTAGTTATTAATCAACTAGTCATGTCACATTAGTACGTGTACTTTGTAAAGATTTACGAACTAATTCAGTAAAAAATGATGTCAGAGTTGATTTCCTTATGGAGATGAAGGAGCATTATATTATTAATAAATATAAAATCAATAACCTTTGTAAAATACCTACATCTTCCTACAACATACAACTTTCGCTGAAATATCTCTCAAAACAATCTATCCATGTTCTACACACTATATTATACTTTTTAATAATTCAAAATGAAGAAACAAGACACTTTAAAAACAATGGTTGTAACATGTTTGACCTTGTAAGTTATATTGACGATCACCATGTGTTGAGTTTCATCATACATTCTTGTTGATTTCAGTATTCAGTATATTACATATCAAGTCGGTTATAATCAATGCGAGAAAATGTGACTTCCAGATAGAGGCACCGAGGCCATAAATATAGACTGTTTGCCTAATTAATAGACAACTAGAATGGCTGGACTTATTTTTGATCAGTCCTATTGCATCATTTCCAGCTGCACTTAATGAGAACTCTGATAAAAATTCTGTGCAATTGTACCAGCTAGTATACTTCTAGTCTCATAAAAATACACGGCAATTCAGAAACACTTCAGTCCTACAAAATCTTTCTCCTCACTTCAGAATGAATATCATATGAATTTTAATCAAGTTTCACAAGCACTACAAAGTAAAGTGATCCCTCTATGTCCTACCTGTTCATACTACGATTCTTTTACCAATCTTGCGTATGTTCCATAAAAATAAATAGTACTTCCTCTTTGAAAATATCCTTTAAATTAGAAGTTACTATAAATACATGAAGTGTTAAACTACAACTGTATACATGCTCACTGAATGTGTAATGTAAAACTGGCTAAAAAGTGTGAACATTTAAGTCTTCCGCTACAGATTCTTAAACGCATCTACACAATGACATGCCTGCACCTACCTGTAGCTACCATTCAGTGAATACTCTTAAATCTTAAAGAACTATTTGTTCAAATCGAAGAGTTTATGCAATCAGTACAAATGGAATTCATGCAAAATTTAAAATCCTAAAATTAAATTTCAAGTAACACTCCCTTAAAAAACTCAAACCTGTACACATAAATGATGATAATCCTTAAATGCAGCTTGCTGAACCAATTTTTCTTTTATATTTCATGTGCTCACTATGTCCAAGGTTACATTATGTAATTGTTCAAAGAATTTCATCAGAATAAGACCCTGTGATTTTTAAAGTCAAGTGTTAACTACTTTCTAAGAAAAGCACAAAACTTTAATGTCAGTATATCCTGTTACCATTTAGTCAATAAATTCATCTACTATGACCCAATTATTCATCATACATGTACGGTAGTAAATCACAATCCGGCAAATGAATATTATAGAAAAATCTGTAAATCCTTCAGTTTTCATAAATTTTACTCAACATAGTTAAAGCATTCTTTTAAAACAAACAATTCAATGTCCTGCTTCTGCAATTAAACAAATCATTACAAGTATTAGCTTAATGCATGCTGAGAGAGAAGACAATTTGTCTCATCGGACCGTAAAGTTTGAGATAAATTACAACAAAAGATACATGTCACTATTTTATGTACATTTCATAATTCAATCTCGTTCAAACTTGATCAATCACAATCATATTTTAGTTTCAGAGAGACACAACATTTTACATACACTTCTTCATTTGAACCAATAAGCTAGTACACATGTACTTACCGGTATGTAAAAAAGGTTAAATTTATTCAAGCAATATATAATCCTAAATTACTCTTTTTATATGTTCTTTATTTTAACATGTTTTAAATACCTAAATAAGCTCAAAATGCATCGAAGATGCAAAATGCCGAGTTGCAAAACTGGAATGTAAGTATGAATATGCAGACTAACATGAAATGTGTATGGTTTGTAACAACATTTTGTGGTCCTAAATGAAAATTTCTGGATCAAGAAATGGTCTTCTCTTTATTCTATATCAGCGTGTAATATATTTTCAAGGATACAGATTTTCAATCTCATCATACAGAATACTTTTCTACTTAAATCACGGGAAACATTTCTGGCAAGTTTCATGATTATAGGTGCAATACAGGCTCAAATATGGTTGGGAAAACATTTTCAATCATCTGAGTCCTATGACCTTGATCTTTGACCTTTTGACCCAAAAATTAATGGCAAGTTTCATGATTATAGGTGCAATACAGGCTCAAAAATGGTCTGGAAACCATTTTCAATTACCTAAGTCCTGTGACCTTGATCTTTGACCCTTTGACCCCTAAATCAAAAGTGGTCATTTTCTATTCACTGGAAACATTTCTGGCAAGTTTCATGATTATAGGTGCAATACAGGCTCAAATTCAGTTGGGAAACCATTTTTAATCATCTTAGTCCTGTGACCTTGACCTTTGACCTTTTAACCCCAAAATTGATAGTGGTCATCCTTGATCCATGGGAAACATTTCTGGCAAGCTTCATGATTATAATTGCAATACAGGCTGAAATATGGTCCGGAAACCACTTTCAATCATCGGAGTCCTGTGACCTTGACCTTTGACCTTTTGACCCCAAAATCAATAGGGGTCATTCTTGATTCATGGGAATCATTATTGGCAAGTTTCATGACTTTAGGTGCAATACAGACTAAAATATGGCCAGGAAACCATTTTCAATCATCAGAGTCCTGTGACCTTGACCTTTGACCTTTTGACCCCATAATCAAAAGTGGTCATTTTCTATTTACAGGAAACATTTCTGGCAAGTTACATGATTATAGGTGCAATACAGGCTGAAATATGGTCCGAAAACCAATTTCAATCAACAGAGTCCTGTGACCTTGACCTTTGACCTTTTGACCCCAAAATCAATAGGCCTCATCCTTGATTCAAGGGAAACATTTCTGGCAAGTTTCATGATTATAGGTGCAATACAGGCTGAAATATGGTCCGGAAACCATTTTCAATCATCTGAGTCCTGTGACCTTGACCTTTGACCTTTTGACCCCAAAATCAATAGGGCTCATCCTTGATTCAAGGGAAACATTTCTGGCAAGTTACATGATTATAGGTGCAATACAGGCTGAAATATGGTCCGGAAACCATTTTCAATCATCTGAGTCCTTGACCTTGACCTTTGACCTTTTGACCCCAAAATCAATAGGCCTCATCCTTGATTCAAGGGAAACATTTCTGGCAAGTTTCATGATTATAGGTGCAATACAGGCTGAAAAATGGTCCGGAAACCATTTTCAATCATCTGAGTCCTGTGACCTTGACCTTTGACCTTTTGACCCCAAAATCAATAGGGCTCATCCTTGATTCAAGGGAAACATTTCTGGCAAGTTTCATGATTATAGGTGCAATACAGGCTGAAATATGGTCCGGAAACCATTTTCAATCATCTGAGTCCTGTGACCTTGACCTTTGACCTTTTGACCCCAAAATCAATAGGGCTCATCCTTGACTAATGGTGAGTAAGTGTATGAAGTTTCATTGTTATAGCCTCTTTCGTAGATGACTTATAGTCCGGAAACCAATTGTTGACGCCCTCCCGCCCGCCCAACCGCCCGCCCAGACGCCCGCCCGCCCGCCCGCCCGTCTCACATCAAATTAAGAGCCGAGTTTTGCAACTCGGCTAACAATAGTTAGACAGTTACTCTGTCAGATGTGATGAAAATTGTTTATAGTTTCCATCATACTTTGTCATGACCTTTCAACAATTCAACATGACACATTCATGCCATCATGGTACTGGTAATCATTATATAGCAAATGGACTGCATGTTTATATAAGTGCATTTTCATTACCTGCAGTGATGTGACTGGGAATGGAATGAGGTGTGGTAATTATAATGCAGAACAACAAAACACTCTGAAAGGGGTTGAAAATGAAAATTAAGTGATTTTTCTCACTTTTTTGGAAGAGGGCCAGGGGCCATACGAGGAGAAAATAAGCATGAAATTGAAAACGATCCAAAAGGGGAATTTTGAATAAATTGAAATTCTTCCAAAAAGTGTACAAAATAGCATTGGAATGGTTTCAAGTACAAAAAGGGACATACAAACAACCATTTGTTTACTATTCTGATTCATTTTTTGTTGAATTTTAATTACACACAGTTCTTATATTTCATTTGTCAATGAGATTTTTTTTCCATGGGGGGAAATTTCAGTGACGGTCACAGGAGAAGAAAAATATATACACTCTATATATATAAGTGTCTGTTATAATCAGTTATTTGTTGTCTTACTTCAGGGCATTCTAGCTCTCTTTTTTTCATGGTACCCATATCCTAGAGGGGGGAGGGGGATTTACATGTACTCCATTTTACTTACAAAGGGGAAAATTCAAAATATTAAGTACAGCGCAATAGGATAAAGCACCAAATTCAATCTTCAACAGATTGATTCTATAGCATATAATTAAAGCATTTCTTTAATAACCATTCAAGGCACGATTAATCTCACATAATTTTAAGCATATAAATACAAAAGTTTGGAGATTTTTGTAGCAAAGTATCTTGGTATAATTGGGGGAAGTTTTCCCCTGTTTTAGGAGAAATAAACCCTGAACTGCTAAAGGTGGTATGGCCGGATTGCAAAACACCTGTTTCAGTTGATGTGTACTTTATCTACAGTATTGTTGATTAAAGCAATCTATCAGTGAAATATTAAAACCCTACCCCTTATAATTCAGGAGATATAGCTAATTTTAAGGTCACCTCTCCAATGAAAGGTTCAGGGTCCCAGTCTCACTTGCAAGGTCTTGTCATAAAGAATCTTAGTTAATGTGACATATGAAAACAATACCGCATATTGTTTAAGAGATTATAGTCAAGTTTAAATACCAAAGTTTAAGGTCAATGCCACTAGTAGGTCAAAAGTTAATGTTTCGTTAAAAGGTCTTGTCATAAGGAATCTTTGAGTGAACTATGGAAGCTCTATCAATTACAGGTCAAAAGATATAACTAAGGTTTATTTTAGAAAAGTAGGTCAAACTACAAGGTCAAGGTTACTAGTCAAAAAGCAAGGTCACAAATGAAAGGTCTTATCACAAGGAGTATGAATGTGCAATATAACACCCTACCTCTTTATGTTGAAAAGATATGGTCATGGCCAATGTTATTGATAAGTACATTCAGTAACATTGTAGGTTAAACTTCAAGGTCAGATCACTAGGTCAAAAGTCAAGGTCGCAAATGAGGGTCTTATCGCACGGAGTTTGAATGTGAAATATAAATACCTACATGTACCTCGGGTTCAAAAGATATGTCAAAGATAATGTTTTTGAAAAGTACATGTAGGTCAAAATTCAAGGTCAGGGTCACTAGGTCAAAAGCCAAAATTTCAAACGAAAGGTCTGATCATGGTCAGTGATTATGTAAAGTTACTTGTCAATTCTCCTAAAAGTTTTCTCCCTAATCATGAAGCAAAGTATTTCAATCACAGGCTGCCTAGTTCAATTTTAAGTTACCTATTAAAAAATAAAAACTAACCCTTTCTTGTTTTTATCATATGCAAAGGGAAAAAAGATAAAGGTAAATCATCAAATTCCATACAAAATTTTGAATCTCATATTGACATATTTTTTTTTACCTGCTGAATCGATTAATTTAGCTTTCTTATGGAAATCCAGGCATCTTTCAATTCATTGACACTTCAGCTATTTGTTCTACTAACATAAAAGTCGAAATAATTTTACAAGAAGAGACAGTAATGCTGTTGTGTTTTCTGTAACTTTAAATAAATTGCAATATATCGATATATTGTTACATCCCTATGAGAAATTAGGTCAAAGTTTAAGGTCAAGGTCACTAGGTCAAAAGAAATGGCCTCATGCAAATGAAATGTCTCATCACAAGGTATCTACATCACTACATGTGAAATACATGTATCAAAGAGGTTGCGCTACGTTAGACAAAGTAAAGGAGTTTCCATTGAAAATTACTATACCACTCCCCCCCCCCCCCCCCCCTTTCCACACACACTCACCTTCACACACTACCAAGTCTCCTCACTTTAAATTCCATAATTCTAACGCATTGTAATTTACGCTTGGCTAATCTTTTAAAAGTGTGTCTTTAAAATTAAAATTAAAGCCTTACATTTCGTCATTTTGTGATTTTTCAGTCTGCATGTCCTCTGCAGTCATGATCAATCCAGCGCTCTACTCGGCATCACTAAAGTGTTTGCACATGCCACTGACGGAAAACCCTCATACGTGTGTGCTCCACGCCATCATAAACACCCTACTCCTACCGTATTTCTTCTTTTTATATATTCGAGGGGCTTTGGGTAGCTAACTAGATCTCCCATTCCTCCCTCCTCACATCACTTTCTCCCACCTCTCCTAGGGTGGATTAAGGGACATCCCCACCGGGTGGTTGGGCGGGCGGGTTTCCGGACTATAAGTCAAGTATGATACATGCTAGTGTAATGAAACTTCATACACTTACTCACCGTTAGGCAAGGATGATCCCTATTGATTTTGGGGTCCAGGACTCTGATATTATTGAAAATGGTTTCCGGGCCATACAAGCTAGGGCCTGTACGTATTGCACCTATGATCATGAAACTTGCCAGAAATGATTTCCATGAATCAAGGATGACCCCTGTTGATATTGGGATCAATAGATCAAAGGTCAAATTCAGGTAATTGAAAATGGTTTCCGGACCATATTAGAGCCTGTATAGCACCTATAATCATGAAACTTGCCAGAAATGTTTCACATGAATCAAGGAAGTTTGAGGTCAAAAGGTCATAGGTCAAGCTTATATCACTGATGATTGAAAATGGTTTCCAGACAATATTTGAGCCTGTTTTGCATCTATGATCATGAAATGTGCCAGAAATGTTTCCACTGAATCAATTGGGTGACCCCTAGTGATTTTGGGATCAAAAGGTCAAAGGTCAAGGTCTTGATTGAAAATGGTTTCGGGACCATGTGCCAGAAATGGTTCCCATGAATCAAGGATGACACCTAGTGATTTTGGGATCCGAATGTAAAGGTCATAGGACTCTGATGATTGAAAATGGTTTCGGGACAATAGTTGAACATGTGTTGCACCTATAATCATGAAACTTGTCAGAAATGTTTTCCATGAATCAAGAATTCATAGGACTTAGGTAATTGAAAATGGTTTCTGAATTATATATGAATGTGTATCAACCTGAAACGTGCTGGTGATATTTCCCATCTGTCCAGACCATATAGCTATATAATTCATGTCAATTTTAAGTCTGCATATTCATACTTACATTCAAGTTTTGCAACTCGGCACTTTGCATCTATGATGCATTTTAAGCTTATTGAATATTATTTTCATAAATATGTTTTGGAGACATAACAGATGATGTACTGTAAAAAAAAAACTACAAACGTAATAGTTTCAGCTCCCGAGTAGATATATGTGTATCTAAAAGTACTATCCAATATGAATTACTTCCCTGGTACTGGTTACTTTAATCTTTAAGAGGGTCAGATTTTCTTATCAAATTATTATTTCTAAAAAGTGCCAGTCCCCTCCACCTCCGTCAGAATGAAATGATCGTCCCATCATCAATTCTCCCTTTTAAAACAAGACTATGAGATATCAACAGAGACTGTGTATACTGACTGCCAAAGGTCAAAAGCTCCCTGGAGCTACCGACTTAAAATAAATCGTGTCTCATGTCTCATGAATCTAGGACGATCCAGGATGTTTCAATGATATAGGGTTGAACACTGCGGGTTTTTAGTGACGCCAAATCTGAGCGTTTAATTTATCTTTACTATAAAAAAAAATCAATTATACATAAATTCATGCATATTAATTAAGGAAGTTTGCACATCGACTGAGCTTGTTACCCGTATGCACTGTACCTCTTCGGAGCATGATCGGAACTCAAACCATCCCTAGAATGGTCCGGCGCATGACCAATTTATCCGGCGCATGACCAATTTATCAAGAACAACTTTTCAAAAAAAAATTAGGACCAATGAATTTTAGGACCCCTCCTGGAAAAAAAATCCTGGATCCGCCCATGTATTTTCTAGTATTATTCAATATTTTTCACTAATAACAGGCGCTTAAGCAGGCGTACGCAAGTACGCAGACGCTTCCACACCCTAACCCTAACCTTTTGCAAACAAGAATAAAAGAAAGTGTACAAAGGGTAATTTTAAGTAGAAAACTGCACTGCAAATGTATAAAATCCATTAGATTTTGTGGCTTCTCCTTGAACCCATTAAGTGTCTCAAAGCAATCCCCATGCAACACCCTGACTGAAAACTTCGCGCCTGATTAGTGATCATTATTCATTCGAATGTTGCATAAATAACCAACATCGTAGAACTAGGGTAAAAGACGACTTTAAAGTTCAGAAGAATCATGACTTTAAAGTTCACAAGAAACATATAAATCGATTAAAATTAACGTAATGAGATATTTTATTCATCAATTAAAACTGAACAATTAAAAGACTGCCTGCCACATTTGGATAACTCTTGATATGTGCATCATCATGATCTTCCTGCAACAAAAAAATAGAAAGTGTATATTTACATGTAGATTTACTTGTTTTTTTTTGGGGGGGGGGGGGGTGTTTGTTTCATTTTGTGGGTGTTTTTGTTTTGTTTTGTTTTGTTTTTTCATATTTTAGACACAGTCTAACAAAAGGGATACATATCATTAGAGTGGTGACGTCTTTGATTGAATCGGAGAAGTTACAAAGTTAAATCTGCATCTCTAAAGAGGCACTGATATCTGTGGTTTTTTTAACGTGTACAAAATGTACATGTATATGCTCAAATTTATAGATCTATATGATTTTCAAAATTCCTCTCCTGTCAAATCCATATGTTTAAAGTCAAAGATAACATTTTCAATTGAAATGACATAATATGTCATATTACATTTTGTATACATGTATATCACTTCATTAGCGCTAGTGACTTTTTGATAAGTCCAATGACTTACCGCCATGTAATCACATCCAGCCATTATTATTCTGTGTGGGATAGTTTTGTTGAGGATAGTTGTTAGCTTGAGGATAGAAGCTTTGGACTGGCATCGGATAGTTTGGCATACCACCTCCCATTCCCATATCCATTGGCATAGGGTAGGCAGGGATATATGACGGGACCGGTGCATTCATTGGAACCCCATAACCTCCTGCCCCTATGTATGAGAGACGATTACTTAGATAACTTTATGGTTGATACTGCTAGCAATCAGCAGAAGGACAAGACAACATAAAGCGCATGCAGCATCCGCTGTACCCCCTCACACGAAATGAACAGCAATGTAGTTACGTACCACAATAGCATTCCACTAATAACAAAACAAGTTCAATCATACAGAAAAAGTAATTACTTCCAAACGTGGAACGTTTGGAAAAGTTTGTAATAAAAAATATACTAACTAGAAAGAATACAAGGATATTGTAATATGTGACATTGAATTCTTAATCAAATATAAAAAATAAATCATAAGAGCAAGATTATTTTTTTCTGTCACCATAGGCAATTTTTTTCAGCAATATTCAGAGCTTGAACTTAAAGGCCCCTTCACATATAGACAAATCCATAGCACGAAGCGTTGCGAATGAGTAAAATTTGTCAAACTTGACGAATTTTGAACGAAAACGGTGTTGAAAAAATATGATCACAACGAAATGCAAACGCAATGGAACTGCTTATTGCGAATAAGAAACGAAGAACTGCGAATTGTTACGACTTCGCGTTATGATACGTTAGAATGAGCATTGTGTATTTGTTTTTTCACTTGCGATTAGGAGCGTAACTATGCGAAAGTTTACGCAGCGTTGCGCATTGATACGAACGCTTCCGAAGGTAGCCGCACCTGCGTTTAACAGACATGACATTTTCTGTAGACTAACAGACGTTAGTACAATTATGCCAAGAGGAAAGGGGAAAGGTACGTGTAGAGGATCGGGAAGGAAGCAGCCAGAACATGGGCGGATCCAGAAATTTTCTTCAGGGGGGGGGGGGTCCTAAAGTCCGAATTTTTTGAAGAGCAAAAAAAAAAACAAAAAAAAAAAACAAAAAAAAAAAACACGCAAACGCTAGAAAATTATGTAATTGATTGATGATTGTCAGTTCTGTTTCAATTATTAATAAAACAGGTGACTGGAGAGCAATGGTGTGCAAGAAACTTAAAATCTTGAATTTTCACAACATAACTTTCTTGTTCTTATTCGTAAATACATGTACAACAAAGGGCGATAGCGGTAGCGAGCCAGCGAAAAAAAAAATTCCAAGAATTGGAATAAAATCCACTATTCGTGTCTTTTTCAGTTTCTTTTCGTCTTCTTAGTGCCCTTGTTTATCAATCTAGATGTAATGTATATGTGTTTTATATATGCGCAGCAGCATTTGAAAATAACGTACATGCATGTATGTAATAAATTCGGGCGAGCGGGAGCGAGCCAGAGAAAATTTTTGAAATGCTGTCGTCAAAATCTTGTCAAAATGAAAGATTTCTAATACAAATTCATGATATATTTTTAAAATATTATGACAACAAAAGGGGAAATGGGACTTAATCTTATGAAATATGTATATTGATAACAAAATTAAGCAATGCTTCGAAAATTCCAGGGGGGGGGGGTTCCGTCCGGAACCCCCCCCCCCCCCCCGACCCCCCTCTGGATCCGCGCTTGCAGAAAATCGGCCTAGTAGTCCTAATCCATAAGAACTATGAGGCTGTTTTTGTAATATACGCTAAACGTGAAAATAAATTCCATGAACTATTTGTTCAAAGCAAATTATAATATTGATGTTTTTATGATCACCGATAAAAGCTGGTCGAGTCCTTCATTTAGTCCACCTCTCTATCTGTCCGTCTGAGCTCATTCATGTACATCCTTACATAATATGTATATACATTAGAATTTGATTTTTTTTTTCAGAAGTTTGTTCATTTGGATAACGTCACTTTGGGTCAAAGGTCACTTAATGTCGTTCAGAAGTCAAGATCACTTTATAGCTAAATTATAGCATTTACTTCATACCCGGTAAAATATTTCAAACATTCAGTAAAATAAATTTCTTGCCCAAATGATATGAAAGAATATATATACAATGTTGAAAAAATACATCCATGTGTTCAATAATCATATAAGAGTTATAATTATATAAAGGGGTATTACACTCAACTTCCGTGTATAGGCTGTTCATATTAACATCATACATCGACAAATTGTTTTTGATTGTGAGCTTTTTGACATGTCACTAAAATGGGCAATTTCTTAAAGATCAAGGTCATTTGGTAACTAATGATAATATAGGATATGAAAATACTAATTCAGGAGACTTCACAAAATGTTTTGCATGATCTGAGCTTTCCAGGTAATTGTAGGATTAAAGGTCAAGGTTATAGATATGAACTTGTCGTTTCAGGTTATTAATATGAAAAAGAAATTAACAAACACATGAAATTCTTATTAAGGGTCAAGGCCACTCAGAAAACAGATGTTCATTAAGACTGAATTGTTTTGGTGGTATTGTTTTCTTTAAATCAATTCTATTTTTTTTTTTTTTTTTTTTTTTTTTTTTTTTTGTTCAGAAGCAGTGATATGCAGTCAAAAAGTCCAATTTCTTGAAGGTTCTAGGAATTTCTCTCCTGAGCTTAACCATGAGCTGATCATTAATTCCAAATTGGCGGCACATGTCGTAATGCAGCCATGGTCTTCTCAAGATACGACCTGCTCTGGCTTCTCTTCTCCATCTGATACGGCATCTGATATACTGATAGATGTTGAGTTGTTACCGTATCACTTCCTAATAGGCTATTGCAGTCGTACACTGAAGAACCAGACGTTGTGTATCTTCCATTTGAACAAGTAATTTCCAGAATAATTCCCTTTTCACAATAAAAATAAATAAATTTGTAAGATGTTTCGAAAAGCTTTCGTTGCTATTAGTATGCAGTGGTAACCCTTCGTAATGATTTTTACTAAAACGTTTTCTGTTCGTTTCGTATCGTCAACCTATCGCAATAATTCGTTTTTATTCGCCGATTGAATTATTCACGCATCGTCGCTATTCGTTACAGGTCGCACCAATAAGTAAAATATCGCAAAGGTGCGCTTTCAGTCGCCTGGAAAGCAAATACGTTGTGTAATATGCAAAACAGTTGGTCACATTCTAGTCCCTTGCGAACGTCGACGAACTAATAACGAATGCATACCGAATGATTAACGTATTATAACGCATTATAACGAATACTGACGAATGATGGACGAAAATTTTATTCGCTGAGAAATTTTGAACATGCTCACAAACGAATCCGCGCGAAGTCGACAACGAAGTATAACGTTGATATGCAAACGGAAACGAATTTTGCAAAAACCTTATTCGTCAGTTTGCGCAAGTTGACGTCGGAGGGCTTTCGTCCATATGTGAAGGGGCCTTAAGCACCCCGGACCGGGGCAAAAAAATTTTTTCTTGCAAAGTTGGAACAAGGATTTTTTAAACAAAGTGATGCGCATATACGGAAGCATAGAAGGGACATTGCGAGAAAAAAATTATCTCGTGCGCACGACTTAGTAACTCGTGCGCACGACTTTGTAACTCGTGCGCACGACTTTGTATCTCGTGCGCACGACTTTGTAACTCGTGCTCACGACTTTTGTAAATCGTGCGCACGACTTACTAACTCGTGAGCACGACTTACTATCTCGTGCGCACGACTAACTATCTCGTGCGCACGACTCGTGCGCACGACTTTGTAACTCGTGCTCACGACTTTGTAACTCGTGCTCACGACTTAGTAACTCGTGCGCACGACTTTTGTAACTCGTGCGCACGACTTACTAACTCGTGAGCACGACTTACTAACTCGTGCGCACGACTTAGTAACTCGTGTGCACGACTTTTTGTTGTCATTCTATAGGTCAATTATCTCGTGCCCACGACTTTGCAACTCGTGCTCACGAGATAATCAACCAATAGAAAACTATGATCAAATAAAATGGCGATAATTGATAATGATCATGCATGTATATTGAAATACTCTCGTCTATCAAAAGTTCACTAAACTTCTTATGCTGTATTCATAAGTTATCGGCATTGTGCTCAATACAAAACGTACGTATTTTACAACATTACCCCCGATTAATTCTTGGAAGCACACGGACACCCTCGGAACCCCCCCCCCCCCCTTTTTCGAGTTCGTAAACTGAGATAACTTTAACAAAGAACAAACACTAGTAATACCGTACCCCAAGTCAAATGCTGGGCTTGACGGACCCTTCTCAGTATTGACAATTTCTCCATTTTTTATGCATATCTTTTTAAATCATAGGTTGGCCCCAATCCCGATGTCATGATAGTCATGTATGTATCATGCATTTCTTATCGGTAGGGGACAGTCAAGCCGAGCAGTATGGTGAACTTATAATACCCCTCGTGCCCCTCTTTTAACTTCAACAAATTCATAGTTCCGTCATATTCATCAATATGTTTATTTGCTACGTACCAAGTTTCAGCACATTTGAAATAATTCAGCGAAAATGAAGCGCGATTGGCTCTATTTCTACATGTTCTAAGCACGCAATATGTGGCGAAATTCGTTATATTTGCATGTTCTCTATTTTCAAAACTGCCCTGTTCTCTTCTAAATAAAGTTATTTAGATTAAATACACTGTGTTGTCTTCCTTCAACTTTGATCTAAGGATCTTTTAAATGCAAAAAACTTCATACTGTATGTTTAGAATTTATATGTTTTTTTTTCCCGAGAGGCCAGAGAGGGCTGAAACAATCTGTAAAATCAACCAGAAAAAGAAGTTTCTGGGCTTGTATTGTAATTCCTTTCCTTGTTCTATGTCATTGACCATTTCCAAACTTTATCAGATGAAAATAGCGGTAGTGTGCAAATATGGATGTATATAACGATTCTCAATCAGGCAAAAACGCACCCCACCCTCCTATTTTTACAATTCCGCGTTTTTCTCTGTTTGTAAGGTATACGCTCGGGATGAAGCTTAAAACTGTATGCTAGACCCCGACTTTGCTAGTTTCTCACTTGTGAATAAGTTTGACGTTAAATGTAGATCAAATTAAGTCTTAAAAATATTCGTTTTTATCAAAAGGAATACAAAAAAAAAATTGCCGGGGAGGGGGGGGCTGGATCCATCATTTCGACATGTATTCTTTTCATCCTAAATGCACAATTTTCCTCCATTACGGTTATAAGCACAAAACCACATACGATTTTAAAGAAATATGAAGAAAATGAAATGGAGGGAGGGGAGGGGGGGGGGTGGGGCGCTCAGGCTCCGTAAATTGATTGGGAGTGTATGTGCACCTCGTATATATGTTAAACCCATCAAATTATATTCTATTCAACTATCTGCTTTCATTCACGTTTCTGTATATAATATGGTACGAAGTACGTTTAGGCCATGATTAAAAAATTGTTTGTTTCCCCTCGCCCCGACCGGGTCAGGAAAAACGCCGCCTAGTCAGATTGCGCATGGTCAATATCTATACAAATTCAATATTTACAAGTCGTAAAAAAATCGAGATGTAATCGTTCTATAGTGCATCTTGACGTTGCCGTAAAATGACCCGTTATGCCGCGCTGAAACACTCGATGCATCTGTTGCGGAAATATTTATCGTGTCTCTTGGGACAATTTTGTTTAAATACAATACACTTTACGGGACAACGTAATCTTCTTTTTAAATTGTTCAATAAAATGGATCGACATCTCATTCTTAACCAGCGATAGAAATTAAGACACAACGGATATTTTTTTACGGAAAGCAGGCGGCGATTTTCCCGAAGTAGGAGGCGAGAAATCGCCGGCTGCCAGCTCTTAGTCTTTATCATATCACAGATTGTGACTGCGCAGCTGTAAGGAGTCCAGTAATGTGCAATTTGGATTCAAACGACTTTAAACATATTTGTTACTTGTAGTTCTGGCACCAAAAAAAAGTACCTGCCTGCCGGGTCACTTGGAAAAAAACAGACCCGGGGGAGGGAAAACAAACAATTTTTTAATTGTGGCCTTATTCATGAACACTGGCCCATAAAAGCTGAATTCGACGTCAGGTTGAAAGATCAAAATTGCACGTATACATCGTACGTGATATGTTTTATTTGAAGAATAAACACTAAATTCAATACCGGAAAATTCCACAAAAACAAAACAACCCCCCCCCCAAAAAAAATATATATATATAGGGATCACGGTCTGCAGTCTGTCTGTCTGTCTGTCTGTCTGTCTGTCTGTCTGTCTGTCTGTCTGTCAGTCTGTCTGTCACACTTCACTTTTTCAAGTACTTTCTTACCAAAATTAGGAGAAAAATTCTCTCAAATCGCACCAACTCAAACACATTGACACTATACTTTAAAATGATAAGACATTTAATTTGAATCACACACAAAAATGCCGTAAAGATTCAAAGTAAACAACGTTTCAATTTTTTTTTAAAGTCATGTACCTGGTTCTGGTCCAGTGCCCAGTTTCACAAAAATTCTTACGAACATATCCAGGAATTTTCGTAACTTTCGTCCTTTAATAAAAGGTTAAAAATGTTTTCTAGTTAGATTGTATCATGTTTTCCAATATCACTTCTACACACTAAATGTAAATTCAAAAATAAAACTTCTCAAATTTAAGCAAGATAGTAGATCTGAGCAATCAAAAGTTACGAAAATTCCTGAAATTGTTCGTAAATATTTTTGTGAAACGGCTGCAGAATTATTCGAATTTTACTTATCTAAGGACCCATTTCACACAGTCATGTTGATGTCTCAAACACTTTAAATCAATAGTAAACACTGATAGGGAGAGAAATCAAGATACACAGTAAGTGAATTTTAAACAAATTGTTGAAAAAATAAATAAATAAATAGAATAATAGAAACTATCATATAAATCTCCGTATTCAATGAGAACATCCCCCTTACCTCTTGATCGACGCAACATGAGGGAGGGGGAGGGGAGTAGAGCACTGCATCATTTTATTCCCGCTATGAATCCATTTAGGTCACTTTCAACATAGGGGGAGGGGGGTTGTTTCCGTGTACTTCCAAGAATAAATCGGGGTGCCCCTGTAAAATACGTTTTGTGTGGAGCACAATGCCGGTAATTTTTTAATAGATGTTTACTGTACTTTTGTTAGACGATAAATTTCAATATACATGCATGATCATTATCAATTGTCGCAATTTTATTTGATCCTAGTTTTCTATTGGTTGATTATCTCGTGGGCACGAGATAATTGACCAATAGAATGACGACAAAAAGTCGTGCGCACGAGTTACTAAGTCGTGAGCACGAGTTACAAAGTCGTGAGCACGAGTTACTAAGTCGTGCGCACGAGTTACAAAGTCGTGCGCACGAGTTAGTAAGTCGTGATCACGAGTTACTAAGTCGTGAGCACGAGTTACAAAGTCGTGCGCACGAGATACTAAGTCGTGAGCACGAGTTAGTAAGTCGTGCGCACGAGTTAGTAAGTCGTGCGCACGAGTTACAAAAGTCGTGAGCACGAGTTACTAAATCGTGAGCACGAGTTAGTAAGTCGTGCGCACGAGTTACAAAAGTCGTGAGCACGAGTTACTAAGTCGTGAGCACGAGTTACAAAGTCGTGAGCACGAGTTACAAAGTCGTGCGCACGACTTACTAAGTCGTGCGCACGAGATATTTTTTTTCTTACCATGTCCCTTCTATGCTTCCGTACGCATATTAAGAATGTTCGTGTTTTATCAATAGAAATCATTTATATTTTTACTCAAAACTCTTAAGTATTAATATATTACATTATTCTTATGCAAGTATTCAATTCACTTCTGAACAGAGAGATAAAAGATTTTTACAATACAATTTTCAATATTTTATATAAGGTACATGTATATAAGAGGGTCATAGGGGAAGGTCTAAGTAAAATCTAGATACAATTTTAAATGTAGAATTGTGAATTGGTTAATAACTGAAGTTCTCCTTCCAAGCTTGCAAGAACATAACATTAGACTCTTTGGGATACATGCAACATGTATTAATAGTAATACATAAATATTGATGATATATTTTAAAAGCTTTTAGGGAAGCCCTTTTTCATTCACATACATGTATAATTTATATTTGATAACTTCAAATATATGAACTTTGTCATAAGTAAATAATGTTTTGATATAGAACTATGGCGAGCCAAAAACATTTTGAAATAGAGCCGGAAAATTTTCAAGAATTTTAGCGAAATTTTATGGTAATTCTTCAAATTCAGATTATTTGTAAGATCAAGATTATGCTTTTCTGTCACACCATAAGCAAATTTATTGTTTTCATCAAAATTGAGAGCAAAATTTTTTTTTCAAAAAAAAAGAAAAAAAAATCCCAAGCCCCCCCCCCCCCCCCCCCCCCGAATATCAAATGGACCGTGCCTAACTATACACTCTTTCATCTTTGATGAATCGATCTTTGGAAAGTGTTCTAAATCACTCTTCTGGACCTAATAATCATATAATTAAGTAATTAGAACTTTAGATCGCCCAAGATTAAATTAGTATATAAAACTTTTAAGAATGACTGTTGGGTACAAATAAATTGAGGACAATGACTTTAAAATGGAATTAAAGAAAAATGAAATTGGAAAGAAAAATTGATTTTACCCATATAAGGATCGTCTATTTTGCCCATCATCGCTCCGAGACCAAAGGCACCAAGGGCGGGCAACGCAGCGGCTGAAAGAATGGTAAAGATTAGTTTACTAGTATCTATTACAGCAGGCATGGTATCTAATGAACCAAGAAACAAGACAGAAAGGGAACATATATCTAATGAACCAAGACACAAATACAGAAAGGGAACATATATCTAATGAACCAAGACACAAATACAGAAAGGGAACATATATCTAATGAACCAAGACACAAATACAGAAAGGGAACATATATCTAATGAACCAAGACACAAATACAGAAAGGGAACATATATCTAATGAACCAAGAGACAAGACAGAAAGGGAACATATATCTAATGAACCAAGACACAAATACAGAAAGGAAACATATATCTAATGAACCAAGAAACAAGACAAAAAAAAACAGAAAGGGAACATATATCTTATGAACCAAGAAACAAGACACAAAAAAGAAACGAAACATATATCTAATGAACCAAGAAAAAAGACACAAAAACAGATAGGAAACATATATCTAATGAACCAAGAAACAAGACACAAATACAGAAAGGGAACATATATCTTATGAACCAAGAAACAAGACACAAAAAAGAAAGGAAACATATATCTAATGAACCAAGAAAAAAGACACAAAAACAGATAGGAAACACCAAGAAAGAAGACACAAAAAAGAAAGGGCACATGTATCTAATGAACCAAGAAACAAGATAAAAAAAAGGGGGGGGGGGCACATGTATCTAATAAACCAAGAAACAAGACAGAAATACAGAAAGGAAACATTTACCTCATGAACCAAGAAAAAAGACACAAAAACAGAACGGAAACATATATTTTATTAACCAAGAAACAAGACGCCAATACAGAAACGGAACATATATCTAATGAGCCAAGAAACAAGACACAAAAACAGAAAGGGAACATATATCTAATGAACCAAGAAACAAGACACAAAAACACAGAGAGGGAACATAATTCTAATGAACCAAGAAACAAGACACAAAAACAGAAAGGAAATATATATCTGATGAACCAAGAAATAAGACACAAAAACAGACAGGGAACATAATTCTAATGAACCAAGAAACAAGACACAAAAACAGAAAAGGAACATAATTCTAATGAACCAAGAAACAAGACACAAAAACAGAAAAGGAACATAATTCTAATCAACCAAGAAACAAGACACAAAAACAGAAAGGGAACATAATTCTAATGAACTAAGAAACAAGACAGAAATACAGAAAGGGAACATAAACCTAATGAACCAAGAAACAAGACACAAAACAGAAAGGAAAGGGAACATATATCTAATGAACAAAGAAACAATACATAAAAAAAACAAAGGGAACATATATCTAATGAACCAAGAAAAAAAGACACGAAAACAAAACGGGAACATATATTTTATGAACCAAGAAACAAGACGCCAATACAGAAAGGGAACATATATCTAATGAACCAAGAAACATGCAAGTCACAAATACAGAAAGGGAACATATATCTAATGAACCAAGAAACAAGACATAAATACAAAAATGGAACATATATCTAATGAATCAAGAAACAAGACAAAAAAACAGAAAGGAAACATATATCTAATTAACCAAGAAACAAGACACAAAAAAAAGAAAGGAAACATATATCTAATGAACCATGAAAAAAGACACAAAAACAGATAGGAAACATATATTTTATGAACCAAGAAACAAGACGCCAATATAGAAAGAGAACATATATCTAACTAGAACTGCCCTTAAGTGACGAATTATACCCCCCGCGGGACGTTTTTCTCTACACGGATTCATGTATGACATAGGAATCTATATATATATATATACATACAAGGTCAAAGTTCAAGGTCAAGGTCACTAGGTCAAATGTCTTGGTATCAAAATGTAGTACTTATTATGGTGAATGCATATATGAAATATGAAAGCCATATCACTTATACTTAAAGAGTTATCTGCTTTAAGAACTTCTTAACCGGACGGATGGACAGACGGACAGACAGACGGACAGGGTGTTTCCTATATACCCCCAAAACTTCGTTTGCTGGGGGTATAATGAACCAAGAAACAAGACACAAATACAGAAAGGGAACATATATCTAATGAACCAAGAAACAAGACACAAAAACAGAAAGGGAACATATATCTTATGAACCAAGAAAAAAGACACAAAAACAGAAAGGGAACATATATCAAATGAACCAAGAAACAAGACAGAAATACAGGAATGGAACATATATCTAATGAACCAAGAAACAAGACACAAAAAAGAAAGGGCACATGTATCTAATGAACCAAGAAACAAGACACAAAAAAAGGAAACATTTATCTCATGAACCAAGAAACAAGACACAAAAACAGAACGGAAACATATATTTTATTAACCAAGAAACAAGACACAAATACAGAAAGGGAACATTTATCTAATGAACCAAAAACAAGACACAAAAACAGAAAGGGAACATGTATCTAATGAACCAAGAAACAAAATACAAAAACAGAAAGGGAACATATATCAAATGAACCAAGAAACAAGACACAAAAACAGAAAGGGAACATATATCAAATGAACCAAGAAACAAAAACATAAAGGGAACATATATCTAATGAACCAAGAAACAAGATAAAAAAAAGGGCACATGTATCTAATAAACCAAGAAACAAGACAGAAATACAGAAAGGAAACATTTACCTCATGAACCAAGAAAAAAGACACAAAAACAGAACGGAAACATACTAGTATATTTTATTAACCAAGAAACAAGACGCCAATACAGAAACGGAACATATATCTAATGAGCCAAGAAACAAGACACAAAAACAGAAAGGGAACATATATCTAATGAACCAAGAAACAAGACACAAAAACAGAAAGGGAACATATATCTTATGAACCAAGAAATAAGACACAAAAACAGACAGGGAACATAATTCTAATGAACCAAGAAACAAGACACAAAAACAGAAAGGGCATATATATCTAATGAACCAAGAAATAAGACACGAAAACAGACAGGGAACATAATTCTAATGAACCAAGAAACAAGACACAAAAACAGAAAAGGAACATAATTCTAATGAACCAAGAAACAAGACACAAAAACAGAAAAGGAACATAATTCTAATCAACCAAGAAACAAGACACAAAAACAGAAAGGGAACATAATTCTAATGAACTAAGAAACAAGACAGAAATACAGAAAGGGAACATAAACCTAATGAACCAAGAAACAAGACACAAAACAGAAAGGAAAGGGAACATATATCTAATGAACAAAGAAACAATACATAAAAAAACAAAGGGAACATATATCTAATGAACCAAGAAAAAAAGACACAAAAACAGAACGGGAACATATATTTTATGAACCAAGAAACAAGACGCCAATACAGAAAGGGGACATATATCTAATGAACCAAGAAACAAGACACAAAAACAGAAAGGGAACATATATCTAATGAACCAAGAAACAAGACATAAAAAAACAAAGGGAACATATATCTAATGAACCAAGAAAAAAAGACACAAAAACAGAACAGGAACATTTATCTAATGAACCTAGAAACAAGACAGAAATACAGAAAGGAAACATATATCTAATGAACCAAGAAAAAAGACACAAAAACAGAACGGAAACATATATTTTATGAACCAAAAAACAAGACGCCAATACAGAAAGGGGACATATATCTAATGAACCAAGAAACAATACACTAAAACGGGAAGGGAACATATATCTAATGAACCAAGAAACAAGACACAACATATATCTAATGAACCAAGAAACTAGCTAGGATAACCACATGGAGCTCGTTACACATACATTTTAATACAACTGCATGTAAATTACTGATATCTGGTTGGGAGCCCTTGTTGCAAAGAAAATAATACTGAGAAAAAGGGAATAAATTCATATTTTTTTATGACACCCCCTCACCCACACTCAAACAAACAAAGGGGAAGGGGGCTTACTAATATTTTAATTCACACTTTTAAAAATGACATCCAACAAATATTGTCGTGGAATCATACATAAGAAATCAACAAGAAGAAAGCGTTACCTAATGCTGGTAGGATGGCGCTTGTGGGAACCAGTATCACCACCGAGATCACCAAAACAAAGATAACTCTGCCGTTCATTCTTCTCTAAAATGATGAATAAAATTAATACTTCGAATATCTAATGGAAAACAATATTGTACATCTTAATATACATGTTCGTACAATTAATATATTCATAATAATTAATTATGGAAACTTATTCATACAATATTTTAAAACAAGTATTGATCCATACGTACAAACGATATATTCAGTTCAGTAACCCTGTTTACTTAGCTTTTTTATTATGATGTATATGGAAACAACCAATGGTAATGACCCAAAAGTAAATTCATTAATGAAGTCACAATATTTGTTAGATCATTGGCTGAAAAACGTTTTGCCTGTGGGCAGGCTTCATGTGGGTAGCTTCCGCGTTCAGAATAATCGAATCAAATAAAGGGAAAGATCAGGCTCAAGCGGGCATGTGTAGCTCACCTGAATATTAAGTGTAGGTCTATGCATAATATTGAGATAATATCCTGTCAGTAAAATAATACAACATAATATTTGGTTCTTCTCGTTTGGTTCGACCAATCAGATTGCAAGAAATTTGCCAGAGGCGGGATAATATTTAGTTTTAGTCCTCAAGCTTTCCGTGGATGCGGTTTCCCAAGAATTACAAATGTATATAAATCCATATACATGTAGGTATCATCAAAGTTCTCAAATGAGGCGGAAAGATGAAGCTTTGTTAATTTCACAAAAAAAAAAACTGACATAAGAAAAACAAAATCTTGGCATCCAGGTCCGCTACCGTAAGTTTGATATCATTATAAATATTACATGTGATAATCAAAACAAGTCAAAAGTATATCCATAGTCGAACAAGTTTCATCTATACGGTCTGTTAGACCCGGTATTCAAGCTTGGTCAGGTGAGCTACAAAAAACTAAAAGAAAACAGACTTACAAAATGTCAAGTATTTGACCGGATGGTCGCCTTATTATGAAAACAACGACATGATTAGTTCTGTAAAGTTTACTTTTGTAAATTCATTGTCAATGGCGTAGCTTAAGTCCTTCTAATAGTACGGAGGAAAAAGTTAGGGCGGTGGCACATTACTGAACATTTAAGAAACAAGAGGGGCCCATCGCTCACCTGAGTTGCGGACGATGGACTGAAAGTCGCGAAGTTGGTTGAGTACTTGCTTTCTGTAGGGTTTCGTGAAACTCTGTGCAGCAGTTTCCAAGCAGAAAGTAAACCATAGCGTAATCAAAGATTACAAAGCTCACCTCGTGGCAGCATTTTATCAAGGCAGCAAACAGAAAGTAGTCGAAGGTTACACAATTTTGAATTTGAAAATCTGATCTACTGAGAAACAACAAAATTGCTACCACACCAAATCAAAATAGAAAAGGGAATTAGAGTATTTCATATATTGACTCAAATTCTGCATGAATGGGTGTACTCTATTGATACCTAAATTTTCCTAACATGTACACTGAAGCGGAAAATATAGGTCGACCTAAATTTGAACATAGATTTGTGATCTACTCATAAAGATACACCACATGTGCAAGCTCGGCCTTCCTGGCATTTATAATAGAGAAATAAAACTTCTTAACATTGATACAATAATCTTCCTAACATGTGCACTCAAGCGGAAAATATAGGTCATGACCTAAATTTGAACGTAGATTTGTTATCTACTCATGAAGATGCATCATATGTGCAAGTTTGGCCGGCCGTCCTAGCGCTTATGATTAAGAAATAAAATGTCTTAACATTGATAACCAAATCTTCTTAACATGTGCACTCAAGCGGAAAATATAGGTCATGACCTATATTTGAATGCAGATTTGTGATCTACTCAAAAAGACGCATCATCTGTGCAAGTTTGGCCTTCCTAGCACTTATAATAGAGAAATAAAACTTATTAACATTGATACCCAAATCTTCCTAAAATGTGCACTCAAGCGGAGAAATATAGGTCAGAGTGATAGCATAAGCTCCCTCTCACTTCGTGAGGTGAGCTAAAAATATCACTGTTTTAAAAGAGCAGGTACGTCGCCGGTCTCATGTTTGTGACTTTGACCTTGAAAGTGACCTTGATCTACATGAGATGCTGAGCCTCGAGGATTCATGAAACTCTGTGCAGCGGTTGCATGGAGATTTTGGAGGTAATATTCAAACACAAACTTGGTAGAAAACCTTGAGTACGTGCTACCTGTAAAGTTCCGTTAAATTATTTGCAGTGGTTGCAGAGGAGGAGGTAATATTCAAACACAAACTTGGTAGAAAACCTTGAGTACGTGCTACCTGTAAAGTTCCGTTAAATTATTTGCAGTGGTTGCAGAGGAGGAGGCGACAGACAATCAGAGCCCTTGATGGCCATATTTGATGACCTATCGGCACGAAAAACACAAACTTGGAAGAGGACGTTGAGTACTTCCTTTCTGTAAAGATTTGTTATATTCTGTGAAGTGGTTGAAGAGGAGATGTCGAAAATTCGTCAAACAATTAGAGCCCTTGACGGCCGTATTTGTTGACCGATCGGCACGAAAATACAAACTTGGTAGAGGACCTTGCGGTTATACATGTAGAGGAGATGTCGAAAATGTGAAAATTTTACGACGGACGGCGCGTTATGACAACAGCTCACTTGAACTTCGCTCAGGTGAGCTAAAAACGACGAGTGACGAATTACGGTCTTGATTTTACAAACCAAGTTTTGTTAGGGGCTTATATAAGAACATCCATTGGGTTTTACCAGCTTTTTGCTGGGCGTGTACCCTACTTGCAAACACCTGTTTGGTTAAAATTCTATCTTAAAAAGAGGTAGGAGGGCAGAAAACACAATATTTTTGAAATATCTAAATTCTTAAAGAAAACTGAAAGGAAAAAATATAAGGCACGGTCCATTTGATATTCTGGGGGGGGGGGGGGGGATTGAGTTTATTCGAAAAAAATAATTTTGCTCTCAATTTTGATGAAAAAAATAAATTTGCTTATGGTGTGACAGAAAAAAATAATCTTGCTCTTACAAATAATCTGAATTTGAAGAATTACCATAAAATTTCGCTAAAATTCTTGAAAATTTTCTGGCTCGCTTCGCTCACCACAGTTTTCAAATTGTATCAAAAATTTTTGGCTCGCTTCGCTCGCCATAGTTTTCCATCAAAACATTATTTACTAATAGCATTTTAAGTTCAGATATTTGAAAAGTTATACATGTATGTGAATGAAAAAGGGCTTCCCTAAAAGCTTAAATATATTATCAATATTTATGTATTGCTGTTAATACTGTTGCATGTATCCCATAGAGTCATGTTCTTGTAAGCTTGGAAGGAGAACTTCAGTTATTCACCAATTTACAATTCTTAGTAACATTTAAAATAATGTCTAGAAGACCTTCCCCTCAGACCCTCTTATACATGTTATCATATACATGTACCTTATATAGAATATTGAGAATTATACTGTAAAAATCTTTTATCTCTCTGTTTAAAAGTGAATTGAATACTTGCATAAAAAATAAACTAATATATTAACATTTAGAATTTTGAGTAAAAATATAAATAATTTCTATTGATAAAACACAACATTCTTAATATGCGCATCACTTTGTTAAAAAATTTCCTTGCTCCAACTTTGCCAGAAAAAAAAAA
The DNA here is from genome assembly GCA_033119305.1 of Pinctada imbricata. Lineage (NCBI taxonomy): Eukaryota > Metazoa > Mollusca > Bivalvia > Pterioida > Pteriidae > Pinctada > Pinctada imbricata. The sequence goes on along the minus strand of VSWD01000007.1, from coordinate 52,105,049 downwards.
TTTTGCCCCGGTTCGGGGCGAAAAAAATAATCTTGCTCCGACAAAAAACCCAAGCCCCCCCCCCCCCCCCCCTGAATATCAAATGGACCATGCCTAACAGTACGTACTACAATACAAAGAAGTATAGCTCGTCGGAGTTTAATTATGCTATACACCAACGAGAAAATTAAAACAGGAGAGATGACAATCAACTTCCCGATTCCAGCACAATTTCTGTGAAGCGATGCCGAGAATATTCATATATCCTTTGCATGCATGGGGACCCTTTTTGATGATGGGTTGTGTTCCAACGTTTAATTAGTAGATGACCTCATGTACTTTTTTTCTGTGAAGTTTGGTGAAAATCTGTGATGCAGTTTCGGAAAACAAGAGGCCCAAGTGGATTTATATCGCTCACCTGAGAACATTGTCAATAACTTGGTTAGTAGATACTGTGAAAGGGGACCCCCCCCCCCCCCCCCCCCCCCAAAGAAGTGTCAGCAAATTAAAGCCTGTGGCAACCATCTTGGATTTCCTATCAACTCAAAAAAGACAAACGTTGTAGAGGACATTGAGTACTTTATCTAATTTGTACAGTTGGTGTGGTAACATGGCTGATCAGTGTCAGATAAGGACAAAGGAGGGAACATCCCCTTACCTACTTAGGCCTGTGTTGGCACCACATGTTGACGGATCCAGACAAAAAAAAGAACACTTGAAGGGGACCATAAGTACTTCATTCCTACCAAGTTTCATCAAAATCCCTGGCTTGAACAGTTCTGGAGAAGAAGTCCATTATGTATGAAAATAAACTCCCCCCCCCCCTCTTCCTTTTTGAAGTCATAAAAATCAGAAAAGTAAGATTTTCAACTTAAATCAATATAAAACCACGGACATTAAAGGAAAATTGTTTCAGGGAATCAATTTTATTTTTGGATATAGCATAAGGGTCAAGTTCGAATATGGGTCATGTTGCTCAATTATGCGCAGAGCTATCACCTTGAAACTTGGAAAAATTCAATTTATGTGGTTTCTGGACATTTGAAGGGAAATAGTTGCAGGGAATCAATTTATTTCTTGGATATAGCCCATTACACACACAAAATGGTCAAGTTCGAATATGGGTCATGTTGCTAAATTACGTACAGAGTTATGACCCTTGAAACTTAGTAAGAATTCAATATTTTTTTTAGTTTCCAGACATTTAAAGGAAAACATACTGTTTTCAGGGGATCATTTCATTTCTTGAATATAGCTTTTACACTAAAAACAATACAGATCAAGTTCAAAATTAAGCCATGTCATTCAATTATGTGAAGAGTTATGCCCCTTGAAACTTATAAAAATTAGTATTTTGTGATCGTTTTCGTTTTCAGGGAATCAATTCCTTTCTTGAATATAGCTTTTACACCACCAAGTACAGATCAAGTTCGAATTTAGGTCATGTCATTCAATTATGTGCAAAGTTATGGCATTAAGAACTTCCATATATACATGTATACACTGAAACTTTCAGTAGCTTGATTTCTTGTATGTTGAATAAGCCAGAAGGCCTTATCATTGATCCTTCGATCAATTATCTTTTTTCATTCCTAACAGTGACCTTGACCTTTGACCTTCCGGTATTGGCCCCAAAATCAATAGGAGTCTTCCCCTCCTGCTAAGTAAGCATATATCCAAATTTGGTCTGGATAGCGAAAAGGGACTTGAGTTATCATCTGGAAACCATGATTTCCACAGTGTATTTTCCCTAACAGTTACCTTGACCTATTGACCCCAAACTTAATAGGCTTCTTCCTCTCTTGATAAGTAAGCATATATCCAAATTTGGTATGGAAAGGCAAAAGGGTACTTGAGTTATCATCTGGAAACCATGATTTTTAGATTATATATCCTAAAAGTGACCTTGATCTTTGACCTATTGAACCTTAAATCAATAGGCTTCAGTAAGCATATATCCAAATTTGGTTTGGATAGGTGAAAGGGTTCTTGAGTTATCATCTGTAAATTGAAAGTGTGACGGAATGACAGAATAACGGACAAACCAGACTCTTGATGACCTACGCATTACATGTCAGGGGCATAAAAAAAGTATGCAAATTATATTGAAAACTCCATTTATATGTAATGATAATTCATTGAAAGTACATGTACATGTACTTTCCATTTAAAATTTTCCTCAAAAATATATTGGGAGTTTATTTCAAAGTTATAGTCAAAACCCACTAAAGTATAATGTCAAATGTTGACCACAGGTGTCTTATCATATGTGATACATTTGATAACAAAGTACTGGTAATTGCCATTTTTCATATGAACTATAAAAGAAAATGATTCACATGTCACATATTCACAACACGAAACAATTTAATTTCCACTGTAGTGATCACTATCAATTCTTCTAGTATACTGTATGGTATACAAGTAAATTGTTCTGCTGCCGTATGCAATTCTTCTTTTGTTTGGGTAGAGACTGATCTTTCTTTATTTTTCTGCAAGTTTTCCGCCTCCAGCAGAAACCGAGATTGCATTGTAAGAACCTGATGACTGTTCACATGTATCAGCTTTGTTTATATAGACTGTCCGGCCACTTCAAAATCATATTGGTACCTTCCACCTCTACATATTCATAGACCCACTTCCTATTACAGCGGCACTCTGTTCCACACTTTTCTGAGCCACATTTAGGACAGGGAAAATGGCAGCCAGGACAGCGAACATCCAAACAGTCACATAAATCTTGGCTATTCTCCATTAGGATTCCAGATTCATCGTATGCCTGATTCTTCCTACGACTGAAAGAGATACCATTCAAACATTTTACATTCTTTTTCCAAATTACAGGTAAGACTGAGAATAAATAAAGATACGATATGTTTAAATGCAGTTTTTTTTTCTCAAAATCCTCTTTCAGTTTCTGCTTTAAGTCATTTGATTCTGTTGCATTACTTTATAAACTTCATCAGTTTTGTTCTTATGTAAAAGTACTGATGCTATATGACCATCTGTAGCTAATTGGCCAGCTTGAGAGAAACCAACAACATCCTTAGGGGACAAAATTAAATGACAGGTAATAATTGAAAAAAAAGATTTTATACATGAGGTCAATAATGTATCAATCAATCATTGATATCCACCTGGGTAATTGACAGATTTGATTTTTGGTACAGAACAATGATTTCCTTATTCCTTTGCCAATCGTAGTAGAGGAGATTAATTAAAAACTACAAGTTAGTCAATTGGAAAAGGGAAAATGTAGAAAAAATTGAGGAGGAGGAGGCAGAGGAGGAAGAGGAGGAGGAGGCAGATCTATCAAGTATATAGACGACAACTACAATGAATGTACATAAAAACAAGAACTTAAAATTGAAAACAGAATGAGTGACAGTGAAATATGAACTATTACTTCTCTCTGTAGATACGTCTGTTCATTTTCCTCATCTCTCGAGCACTGGTCTCTGGATCAAAATCCTCCATAAACTTTCCTGGATTCCTAAACTGTAACATCCTTAGGTGCTTGCTCTGAAATCAAAATTTAAAACTGTTATTCAGTTTTGATATACATGTATTATAAACCAGGGCTACTGATCAGCCTGATTTGCAGCCCTTATTTGGCCCCAGTCCCAATGCAAAATATTATCTTTTTTCCCAATTTGATCATAGGCAGAAAAATCGCCTAGATTTATATACCCACTCAGAAGCGCACATCCAGGCAATTTTTCCATATGTGAATTAGATTTCTAATTTTTCCCAATTTGAAACCTCATACAAAACTAGTCTAGGCGACGAGTTAATGTGGAATATGCGAGTTAATGTGGAACTGCAGACTTCTTAAAAGTTTTCCGTCAGATTCAAAACATGAAATCCACAGACTCTTGGATCTGAGTAAATAAATTTTTGGCCGGATTGTGAACCAAAATCCGGTCTATGAAATGGCGAAGTCCGTCTGTCCATCCGTCTGTCTGTCCGTCAGTGCGTCAACATCTTGGTTAAAGTGTTGCGTTTAAGTCTGTTGAGAGAAAACTGTTAGGAGGAGCAACTTGAAACTTATGGTGATAGACCATGATGAGACGAATCAAACACAGCAACAAAATTTGACCTAGTGACCTTGACCTTTGAGTTTGACCTACTTTTGAAAAACTTTAACCTTGGCCATAGCTTTTGAATGGTAAGTGATATGGCTTTCATATCTCACTTGTGTATTTCTTGTGACAAGGCCTTTCCATGGATACCAAAAATTTTTACCTTGTGACCTTGACCTTTGAGTTTGACCTACTTTTGAAAAATTTTAACCTTGGCCATAGCTTTTGAATGGTAAGTAATAGGGCTTTCATATTTCATTTGTGTATTTCTTGTGAAAAGGCTTTTCCATGGATACCAAAAAATTTGACCTTGTGACCTTGACCTTTGAGTTTGACCTACTTTTGAAAAACTTTGACCTTGACCATAGCTTTTGATTGGTAAGTGATAGGGCTTTCATATCTCACTTGTGTATCGGTATTTCTTGTGACAAGGCCTTCCCATGGATACCAAAAAATTTTACCTTGTGACCTTGACCTTGGAGTTTGACCTATTTTTGAAAAACTTTAACCTTGGCCATAACTTTTGAATGGTAAATGATAGGGCTTTTATATTTCACATATGTATTCCTTGTCACAAGACCTCACCATGGATACTAAAAGTTTTTACCTTGTGACCTTGACCTTGGAGATTGACCTACTTTTAAAAATAATAAATCTGGGCTATATCTCATGAACTATAGAGGCTATGGCTTTGAAATTTCACATGCAAAATCTTTATGACCAGACCTTTCATTTGATATCATAAGTTTTGACCTAGTGAACTTGACATTGACCTTTGACCTACTTTTGAACTATTAGAGGTAGGGTTTTGATATTTCACATATAGATTCCTCATGACCAGATTTTTAATTTGATATCATGACTTTTGACCTAGTGACCTTGACCTACTTTTAAATTATAAGAGGTAGGATTTTGATATTTCAGAATTGAAAATTTATTCCGCAATAAATTTTGTCGTGTGAACGAAAAACAAATTTATTTCGCAACAAATTTACGTTTATTGCGCAATAAACTCTCCGTGTAAATGAGGCTTTAATTTAGTGAACTTTTATTGCGACTCTTATTTCAACATGGATTAATTGGATTTACTAAGTTTAGTGATCTACGTTACTGTGATTGTCTCAGCATTGGATGTTGTGACGGAGAATGAGCAGACGACCTGCTCTGTTAAAGAAATGACTGCTTGTTCATACAACAATTGTAATACACAAGGGCACCAAACAGACTACATCACAAGTTTGTCGCAGGGTACAATATACACAAGAAAACGCTCAAAATGCCAACGCTACATGTACATCATATAACATTGTTACAAAGAAGTTAAAATTTATCCCTGTTTAGAAATCTTTTTTGTAAATTTAAATACATGTATTTGAATGGGGCTTCATATAATCACCACAAATTACTACAAATTTCCAACGCAAATCCACTACAAATCATCATCTTTTTTTTTATTTATATAAACTGATGTGATTTATATTTCAATTTTAACATTTAAATCCAAGTTGTTTTTATACCCAGAAGCACTAGAACATATATATATACAGCTATTCATCATGGAAACATCAAACATCAAACCTTCCATGAATGTTCCACATGAGGAGAGGATGAACCCTACTGATTTTCAAGGTCAAGGCCACTTTGGACTTGGGCTTAAAATCCTTGTGAATAGTATAGAAGACAAAGCAATCATTGCAGGATGACCAAACCTCATACAAATGTTCCTATAAATGAAATGAAACAAAATGAAATGAAACAAAACAAAATGAAATGAAATGGGAACAAAATGAAACGAAATAAAAAGAAACAAAATTTACTCATGGTTAGTTTTCCCTTTTTTTGAAACAAGAATGAAAGATCCAGAGGGGATTGGATGATCAGGATACCAATTCAATATAAATTATTTAATATTTCTAATTATAAAGGAATTAGAGTAGTGGTTAATATTCTATTTTCACATTTTTTTAAGAGGTTAGATTTAAAGGTGATGTAGAAATGAAGTCGAAAAATGGTTCCATTCAAGCACAAATACCACATGGAATCAAGGAAGAAGAATATCTAGCAATATTGTTACCAGTTTTACAATATGCATTTTCATTTCATCTTTATTTATGGGGTATGGATTTATTCACTAATACTCAATTCCATTTTCATATTTAATTATTTGTATTGAAAAGAATCTGACCATCCAATCCCCCCTCCCTAAAACCAGAAGTCTCTGATGAGACTGAAGCTCTACTGGCTGTTTTCTTAAATTCACTGAATTGACATCCATTTTCCAACCCTGGGGGACAGGGCCTCACACAAAATATTAGATGCACATCTACACCACAGACACATAATATATGTAATGCAAAAAGAATTTACTCTCCATGAATTACCGGTATACTTTCTGAGATTTGGTGTTCACAAGATTACAAAGACTTATATAGGAGAAAATGACCACATCCATTTCAAAGACGGGTCAGTCTAAACAGAATCTCAGGCACACAATGAGACCACTGACTCATGGAAATGGGAAAAGAAATATCTCTCTACAGTATCAATTATACTTTCTGAGAACTGGTATTCACTAGATTACATAGAGTTAAATAGGAGAACATGACCACACCCATTTCAAAGACCCTGGAGTTCAGATGCTGAAACAAAATAGCAGGCTAACACATACAATGTAGACAAGAGACTGATTATAATGCAAAAAAATATCTCACCATCAATTATACTTTCTGAGAATTGATGTAAGGTAACATAGAGTTATATAGGAGAAAATGACCACACCCATTTCCAAGACACTGGGGTTTAGGGGCTCAACCAAAATATCAGGGCACAAATAGACCTGAGACTTATTATATTGCAAACAGAATTATCTCTCTATCAATTATACTTTCTGAGAATTCATGTTCACAAGGTAACATAGACTTATATAGGAGAAAATGACCACACCCATTTCCAAGACCCATTTTTGAAGACCCTGGAGGTCAGAGGCTCAACCAAAATATCAGGTGCACAACTGGACCAGAGACTGATTATATTGCAAAAAGAATTATTTCTCTATCAATTATACTTTCTGAGAATTGGTGTTCACTAGATTACATAGACTTATACTGAGGAGAAAATGACCACATCCATTTTTGAATACCCTGGGGGTCAGAGGTTCAACCAAAATATATGTTGCACAACTGGACCAGAGACTGATTATATTGCAAAAAGAATTATTTCTCTATCAATTTAACTCTCTGAGAATTGGTCTTCACTAGATTACATAGACTCGTACAGGAAAAAATGACCACACCCATTTTTGAAGACCCTGGGTCAGAGACTAAAACAAGATATCAGGTGCACAACTGGACCAGAGACTGATTATATTGCAAAAAGAAGTATTTCTTTATCAATTATACTTTCTGAGAATTGGTGTTCACTAGATTACATTAACATATATAGGAGAAAATGACCACACCCATTTTTGAAAACCCTGGGGATCAGAGGCTCAAACAAAATATCAGGTGCACAACTAGACCAGAGACTGATTATATTGCAAAAAGAATTATTTCCCTATCAATAATACTTTCCAAGAATTGGTGTTCACTAGATCGCATACTAACATAGGCTCACATAGCAGAAAATGAACACACCCATTTTTGACCAGAGACTGATTATACATGTATTGCAAAAAGAATTATTTCTTTATCAATTATACTTTCCAAGAATTGGTGTTCACTAGATCGCATACTAACATAGGCTCACATAGCAGAAAATGAACACACCCATTTTTGAATACCCTGGGGGTCAGAGGCTCAAACAAAATATCAGGTGCACAACTGGACCAGAGACTGATTATATTGCAAAAAGAATTATTTCTCTATCAATTATACTTTCTGAGAATTGGTGTTCACTAGATTACATAGACTTATACTGAGGAGAAAATGACCACATCCATTTTTGAATACCCTGGGGGTCAGAGGTTCAACCAAAATATATGTTGCACAACTGGACCAGAGACTGATTATATTGCAAAAAGAATTATTTCTCTATCAATTTAACTCTCTGAGAATTGGTCTTCACTAGATTACATAGACTCGTACAGGAAAAAATGACCACACCCATTTTTGAAGACCCTGGGTCAGAGACTAAAACAAAATATCAGGTGCACAACTGGACCAGAGACTGATTATATTGCAAAAAGAAGTATTTCTTTATCAATTATACTTTCTGAGAATTGGTGTTCACTAGATTACATTAACATATATTTGAAGACCCTGGGGATCAGAGGCTCAAACAAAATATCAGGTGCACAACTAGACCAGAGACTGATTATATTGCAAAAAGAATTATTTCCCTATCAATAATACTTTCCAAGAATTGGTGTTCACTAGATCGCATACTAACATAGGCTCACATAGCAGAAAATGAACACACCCATTTTTGACCAGAGACTGATTATACATGTATTGCAAAAAGAATTATTTCTTTATCAATTATACTTTCCAAGAATTGGTGTTCACTAGATCGCATACTAACATAGGCTCACATAGCAGAAAATGAACACACCAATTTTTGAATACCCTGGGGGTCAGAGGCTCAAACAAAATATCAGGTGCACAACTGGACCAGAGACTGATTATATTGCAAAAAGAATTATTTCTCCATCAATTATACTTTCTGAGAATTGGTGTTCACTAGATTAAATAGACTTATATAGGAGAAAATGACCACACCCATTTTTGAAGACCCTGAGGGTCAGAGGCTCAAACAAAATATCAGGTGCACAACTAGACCAGAGACTGATTATATTGCAAAAAGAATTATTTCTCTATCAATAATACTTTCTTAGAATTGGTGTTCACTAGATTACATAGGCTCATATAGCAGAAAATGATTACACCCATTTTCGAAGACCCTGGGTGTCAGAGACTCAAACAAAATATCAGGTACACAACTGGACCAGAGACTGATTATATTGCAAAAAGAATTATTTCTCTATCCATTATACTTTCTGAGAATTGGTGTTCACTAGATTACATAGACTTATACAGGAGAAAATGACCACACCCATTTTTGAAGAACCTGGTGGTCAGAGGCTCAAACAAAATATCAGGTGCACAACTGGGTCAGAGACTGATTATATTGCAAAAAGAATTATTTCTCTATCCATAATACTTTCTGAGAATTGGTGTTTACTAGATTACATAGACTTATATAGGAGAAAAAATGACCACACCCATTTTTGAAGACCCTGGGGGTCAGAGGCTCAAACAAAATATCAGGTGCACAACTACACCATGGACGAAACTAAATGCAAAAAGAATTAGTTGTCTATCATTTATGGTTTCAGAGGAGTTGCGCTCACAAAAAAAAAGTTAAAAGACAGACAGACAGACAGACAGACAGACAGACAGACGGGTGGACGGGATAGACGCCGGACAACATGGTATCGCATAAGCTCGACTGGTCTTTGACCAGTAGAGCTAAAAACTACATGTATAAGCAGTAACTTTCGTGTCTTTTTATTTCGTTTCATTTCATTTTTTTCATTTTGTTTCATTTCATTTTGTTTCATTTCGTTTCGTTAAAATTTCATTTTGTAAAATCATAGAAATTTTTTGGAATAGTGTAATTTAAGTTGGTTTCATAATAAGAACATTTTGTTACACATTACGCTCGAAGAAAAAGTATTTGGTAAAAAGACTAAATATGTTTATATAAATCTGATCATATTGATTGCAAAATACCACATTTACATACAGAGATTAAAAGAAAGAATTCAAAGTTTAGCAGCTTTTGTTATAGATCTTAGAAATTATTTCTTATCTGAAAAATATATATACATGTACCTTAAAAATAATGAGGCAAAGCAGTTTGAAAAAAGATGGGGTGGTCTTAAGCACATCCTTGAAAATATTTCTGAAACATGATTTTCTAAAAATAAATCTCCTTATCCCTTACATATTATTTTTTGTTATATTTTTTTTCTTCCTTGCCAAAATCTCTATGAACATCTGAAAAAAGGGCTATAAAACTGATCGCTTTTGCACCTGTTTTATCTTAAAGATGTGTGTAAAGAGTAAGGATGTGTGAGTGAATGCGATGAATCTAGTGATTTAAGCTGATGACTGTCTTTGTAATGTGTACCTGAGAGGTGGAAAAAAATAGGGCTGTCACGATACGCTAAGCTCACGATACGATACGTATCGGGATATTTACTCATGATACGATTCGTATCACGATACATCATTTTTAATGCAGATATGTAGGCATTTCTGTAATTCATCAGATATTTTAATAAAAGAAGTTTAACAACAACAAATTGAGGTCATTCTTAACTTGAATGCTTTGAAAAATATTGTATTGACTAGAAAACTGGGAAAAAAGTACAAACTCAGCCATATATAACAATATCAGCAGTGATTGGGAAGGCAAACTTGCTGAATTGGACTATGGTCCCATCCACTTGACCTTCAATGGGCCATAAATCTCAAAATCAATGGGCCATCTTACTTCACGAAAGGGCCATTCCAAAAATGATCAATTTTTGAAAAGCTTTGCTTACAATGAATGTATAATACATCAGATGTTAGCAAATGTTTTTAGTCGTAAAATTCCAAATTTTATCATTTCCGATGAATTTACAGACATACATGTATCACAGAACAGCCAAGATCAAATTTTCAGCCACATAAAATGTATCCTGTAATAGGCTGTATTTTCCGTGTCCACGTATGGGTAGCTTCATATTTAGCTTTGTTGATTTTAGAGAAGAGGGGAAGGGGGGGGGGGGGGGGGGGGGGGTTGACCTCAATTGACATTCCTGTACAAATTTTATTACTTCAATTGGAACCCAATGACTGACCACTTTAAATGACAATAATTTTACGGACGAACGCATACAAAAGTACCTTTACGTAAAATATGTAAGTGGATGTTGGAGATTTAAATCTCAGGCGCAAAACAAGAATAAAAAAGAATGTAGGAGTAAAATCAATATTGTATCATAATTCGGGTGAACAGAGCAGAAGAATATTGTGTTTCTGACTGGCCATGTACAGTAAGCAGCTACTAAGCTGTAGGGCTGGGACGATACAGGTCTCGAGCGTATCGATACGTATCACGATATAGTGCCAACGATACGATATGTATCACGATACTTCTGATGTATGTTGCTATAATAAGGATTAAGGCTGTATAGAATGAAACTCAAGCATAACATTAAAATATTTTGATAAAGAGTTAAAGACTATATTTTTCTAGATCCTGGAATAATCAAGATTTACAAAATTCCAAGCAATTAAACAAACTTTTCAAACTTTGAACAATAACATCACAAGTTATTACTGATAGACAGAGGCTAAGAGTTAGCTACAAGTCAAGCTACAAGAATAAATCTGTACCCTTTGCAATTATGTTTTCACCTTAACATGTATTCATACTCTTTTTTGTATGTTCATTTTCTCAGTAACTGCATCAACAAGAAAAGCCATGAATTGGTAAATAAGAGGGCCTCGTGCTCTCAGTTTGAAAATGAAGAAAAGTTCATGAATTTATGTAAAACCCCCCCCCCTCCTCCTTTTTTTTCAATACATGGAATTACATTTTATTTCTCTCTTTTCAGTTCCCCTTCCTATTTGAATAATTAAATCCTAGACTGAATTTTCATTTTTCATGAGGAAATCTTATTTAAAAGTATATCAATCATAACACATGTTCCTTTCCATACAATATTGAAAGGATTACAACATAATTGTTCTCTAAATGTGTTTGATTTTATTCGATGGATACATCCTCACTTTGATTTTTTTATGACAAACGGTTTTTCGTCTCTGTACGTTTTATTTTATGTACATGTATTAACAAAATTTTGAGAGAGAGAGAGAGAGAGAGAGAGAGAGAGAGAGAGAGAGAGAGAGAGAGAGAGAGCATGTGCGTTAACCACGTGGACGTAATCTACTAATAATTTAAAGTTAAAGTAGTTGCTGACGTGAATAGAAAATATAATAGATATTATATAAAGATCGTAGTAGACAGACGTTTTTTTTTCCTTCTTCAAAAGGCTGTTTCCGACGTTCAATCAAGGGTTTTATATTAAAAATTTACAAAGTCTATCAGATAAATATATGAAATCATCTTAAATGGAAGAGATTTAGGTCGAACGCCAGTATCTAAAAAAATCGATGATATATGAATGGATCATGCACGCATGAATAGCTACTGGACATAAGTTATTTCATGCTGTTTTCACGTCGCTCTTACCCACTCTATGATCCAGACATCCGGTACTTTCTCTGGACAATAGTATCTTACAAAATTGTAAATATTAAGATCGCGTTAGATACGTTTTCTGAAAACTTTACTTTCGCCGCTTTAAATTTTTTAAACGAACATGAGTTTGAGTAGACAAATACCTGTAGGATTCCCGCTAGCAGCTGAAACGGACAACGACACGGACCAACAAAATATCCAAGTGCCGTTGGCCGTTTCTGCGGCTAGATTCCCGCAAACCACAGGCTGGATATGCATTTGCATTTCTAAATAAAAATTAGAAGCGCATCCAGGCGATCTTTCCGCCTGTACCGCAAACTATATGCATGTAAAATTGACAATTATACTGTAATGCATTGTGCGAATTGCATACTATCCTGAGCAAACATAGGAATATTAGTCAAGAAAAACATCTTAACCCTTTTAAGTCAATAAGTCACACGTTTCAGTTAGCCCGAAGCTTTCAATCGACGAAGTTACCGAGCAATTGCATGCCTTTGAATGGAGTAAAAAATGGGTCCGGATATCGCAATATAGCTCCAACCAGGGAGTAAAATTAGCACTCGCCCAGTCGCCATTGGCGACCATTTTCACGACTGGGCGACTAAAACTTTGACCAACAGTCGCCCAGATGGCGAGTAGGAGATACCGTAATTACATCAAATATTCAAATATCGGTTTTCAATTACATAACACTTCTCTCTATACTCCGTTGAGTGAGTACTTATTCACACCTGAAAGGTAGATTTAAATCGTTTCGTATGACTGGCTCAGTAGGGAGCTCTCGAGTGGCCAACAATGGAATTAAAGATATCATGTTACCGGTACGATAAGGGGATCGATAGCAGACGATTTTTAAAGACTGAATATTTAAACATGTAAAAAAAAATGAAAATTAAGACACCAGGCATTTGTTCAACAAAGGATTTACAACTTATTAGTTTAATAGCAATCAGCAAACATATTTTATCCTACACATTTTCTTCAAACCAAATGGCGATCAAGTGCGAATTCACGGGGTTGGGAGTCCCTAGAATTGCCAAAAATTTTCAGGGTGGAGGAAGGAGTGGTACATGTAGAACCCCTAAATTTTGTCCCCAAACCCTTATTTTTCCGGTGAGTGGGGAGGGATGGGACAAGACTCCCATTGTAATTTGCCTTGAAATCCTTATTTTTCTTTCAATTTTTACTTAAAATGAATGCATCCTTAAAAAAAGTTGGGCCCCTAATTTTTCTAGCTGGGCCCCCAAATTTCATTTTCTAGGGGCCCAGCTGGCCCCTAAGTCCTGCAGCCAATTTTACTCCCTGCTCCAACGTATTGATACGCGTATCGTGGAACACCGTATTGCGATTTATCGATATATCGATGTATCGTCCCAGCCCTACTAAGCTGTGATATCTACACGTTACTGCTACTGGTGTAGATCTACATTACAATGTAAATACGAGTACAGAACTTTTACAGTACAGTACGTGCCATTGTTTCTTCTTCAACGAACAAAGTCGAAATGAATACTTAGACTTGTATTCTGTGTAGTTTTATATCATTCACATTGTACATGTAATTTGTAGATAGATTTGGAAACCAAACATGCTCATTGAAGAATAATTCGCACCAGGGTGCAGCGAGTTGTCGATATTATGGGCCTTTTTTTATCAGAATGGGACTATGTCGCACTGGGCGCGTGGCCTTCCCAATCGCTGATACATGTATATAACGATATAATAAATGCAACAGGAGAGTCTTTTTAAAGTTAACTTTGACGACTCGGCGCCGAGATGTTGATTTTTTTAAGATAAAACTTAATTCTGAAAACGAACCATTAATCAACGATATGGCCTCTTCTCGTATCGTCGTCAAGAACCGCGGTGAATCGAGAACCACGATGAATCGTGACAGCCCTAAAAATAAATAATAAAAAAAATTCATTTTGTTTTGTTTCGTATCTATTTCGTTTTACATTTTTCAGGATGCACAGTAGTTAGTCCAACAAGTCTGATGTGGGGCAAATTGTTCGTATTTGGTCGTTTGTTGTTTCCCCCACAAACGTATGTTTTTCCCCCATAAACATAACACTATCTTCTTTTCTTCACTTTGAAATAAATCTAACTATCCTTTTTATCTTTTAACTAGCATCGCACACCTACTAAGAGTCAGAGTACTCTTAGAGCAGTGCTGTCGAAATTCGTCGGACCTGTCGGACAATCGGACATTTTTTTTAATGTCCGACAAAAAAATGTTAGAGTGCCGGACAAAATGTCCGACAGAAAATATAAAAATATCCATTTGGTTAATTAAAAGAAGCGAAACACAAGTGACCAAAAAGGACAACAATGAGGTTTTATGTCATCTCGCTGTTTTTGTAGACACTCTAGCACTTTAGATTGAGTACTTTTTCCTTTAAATGATTGAAAATAACACCAAACATAGTTTAACAACAGGCATACAAACGTTTGGTCCGACGAAATTTTGTTTGGTCCGACAAAATCTAGAATTCTGTCAGACCAATGTCTGACAAAACTCTAAAGCATTTCGACAGCACTGCTTAGAGAGGGCGAGTAGTAAAGAGAGATAAGAAAGGACAGGAACAATTTACCCCACATCAGACTTGTCGGACTACACAGTGACAAGTGGTCTCAATCTGTTCGATTACCGATGGGTCGTCACTTGAATTTGAATTATCGTCTTCTATTGACTTTCGAGGGGCTAACGTTGCAGAACTTCGGGTAACACGATCGCTTGTTACTTCGTTATCCATTTTCACTTTTGTGTACAGGAATGGCCGGAACTGACGCTAAAAAGTAAATGAGGAAGTTTAACTGTATTATTTTTTCCGGTTGCGTAACATTCTTTCGGTCTGCAAACCCGTGTCATCACATGCTAGTTCGAAAGAAAGGCAGAAGGGGGTGACATTTCAACTGCAATATAATATCATGTTAAAATAAATCTTTGGCGACGGCCCCCTGTACAAATTGTAATATTACCGTCTCAAACTGATATTTTTTTGTGAACGTCTGAATCTGAACGATAATTTCCGGTTAGCACAGAAGGTTGTTCACGTGATTCTTTTGAAACGGGAGGAGGTGCTCTGTGCTAGGTGTTGGCATTAAAAACTAAAGAGCGTCTGAGCCGCCAGGGGACATAAAAAAACACATATCTTTTCCTAGAAATAATTATTTCGTTCCCTCGAACTACTTTATAGTGCCTTCGATTAAGGCACGGTCCATATGATATTCTGGGGGGGGGGGGGGGGGGGGGGGCTTGGGTTTTTTCGAAAAAAAAAAATTTTGCTCTGAATTTTGATGAAAAAAATAAATTTGCTTATGGTGTGACTGAAAAAAATAATCTTGCTCTTACAAATAATCTGAATTTAAAGAATTACCATAAAATTTTGCTAAAATTCTTGAAATTTTTCCGGCTCGCTTCGCTCGCCACAGTCAGGGACGTATATAATACGTATAATACGTCCCTGCCACAGTTTTCAGTCTATCAAAAAAAATTTTTGCTCGCTTCGCTCGCCATACTTTTCAATCAAACATTATTTAATAATGTCAAAGTTCATATATTTGAAGATATCAGAAGTGTTAGCAACATTTATGTATTACTATCAATACATGTTGCTTGTATCCCATAGAGTCTAGTTTTATGTTCTTGTAAGCTTGGAAGGAGAACTTCAATTATTCACCAATTTACAATTCAACATTTAAAAATTTGTCTAGAGGACCTTCCCCACAGACCCTCTTATATTCATGTACCTTATATTAATTTTGTTTATTTAGAATTGTATTGTAAAAATCTAGTTTTATCTCTCTATTTAGAATTGAATTGAATACTTGCATAAAAATAAATTATATATTAATATTTAGAGTTTTGAGTAAATAAATATAAATCATTTCCATTGATAAAACACAAACATTCTTAATTTATTTGCACATCACTTTGTTAAAAAAAAAATTTCCTTGCTCCGACTTTGCAAGAAAAAAATAATTTTGCCCTGGTCCGAGGCGAAAAAAAATAATCTTGCTCCGACAAAAAACCCAAGCCCCCCCCCCCCCCCCCGAATATCAAATGGACCGTGCCTAAGCAAATGGGAAAGGTGATGAATCCATGTGAAAAGGAGGGCTTTCTGGCATGTAGACTAAATAATCCAGTCTTAGCAGCAGCGGAGAGACTGGATTATTTAGTCTATCTGGCATGCAGCGAGAAAATATTCAAAATGAATCACCAAGATCATTTCACAATTTTAAAACAATCTGCATTTGCAAATAGCATGTCTGGACCAGTATTCCATAGTAACTTTATTGCAGAGGGGATATATAGCATCAACTTCCTTCCCCCCCCTTCCCCCCCCCCCCCCTTTTTTTTTTTTTTTTTTTTTTTTTTTTTTTTTTGCTTGTTAGAAATTTTGGGATGTTGTGCCCCTCCACTTTTTCAGGCAGAGCTACACCGTTCATCTCTGCTCTGCGACCGTGTGTGTATGAGGGTAGATCTATGCTTGTTTGTGTACACGATATGCACGACACGCGTACAACTATATCCGGAATCTTGTGAACAGCATAGAAAACAAAGTAATCATCATAGAAACATCAAACCTTCTACAAATGATCCCCATTCAGAGTGGATGAACCCTTGTGAACAGCATAGAAGACAAAGCCATCATCAAACCCTCCACAATTCACCATTTGGAGAGGATGAACACTATTGATTTTGAAGTAAAAGGTCAAGCTATGTCACTTGAAGTTGTGAACAGCATAGAAGACAAATGGATTGTCATAGAGGCATAAAACTTTCCACAAATGATTCCCATGGGGAGAAGATGAACCCTTTTGATTTTCAAGCTCAAGGTCACTGTGGACTGTAAAATCCTTCTGAAGAGCATAGAAGACAAAGCAATCATGGCATGCATGATCACCAATCCTTCCACAATGTTCCTCATGCAGAGAGGATGATCCTTATTGATTTTCAAGGTAAATGTCAAAGGTCAAGGTCACTCTATATATAATATGGACTTGATTTTAACATATTTTTGCTGATTAAATAGATGATGCATTTGCGACCGTGGGGATGCTATGCTTGTGTTGCCTATAATTTCAAAATGCACATGTATAAGAATCGCAAATAATGGGAAAAATGAGAAAGGAAGGCAACAATTTTTTGGGTCCCAGAGGTTTTTGAACCCACTGCAGGGATTTTTTTAGGGGTCTCCAGGGTCGAAATTCGGCCCTATTCCCAATGCTGAAAAGCAGGCATTTTTCCCAATATCTGAGCTTAAAATTCCCAATTTGAAAAAAATAAAATTCCAATAAACAAAGTATAAAACCCTTTGAAATTACTGAAAATATATTTATAATTCTATCTGTTTTCGATGTACACTATCTGAAATATAATATTTTTGGTACTACAGGTGTCTATCTCCATTAGTAGCAAATGTCAGAAGATCTTTTTGCTTGTAATATTTGTATAATTTTTTCCCAACTTTAACCAAATGTCGCTATTTTTCCCAATTTTGAAGGCCCCTGGAATCAAAGGGTAAAAAAAATCCCTGCCACTACCCTTGGGTCCATTGGGCATGGAAAAGTTGATATTTTCAATGACAAAATTTTTTCACCGTTACATTTCTTACCAGTGGCGGATTCGGTTAGAGGGGGGGGGGGGGGGCACGTGCCACCGGCAATGCCCAGCCAGAGATCTAGCGAAGGGGCACTATTCATAGGCGGATCCAGGAATTTTTCAAAGGGGGGGTTGAAGATTTTGAAAGGGGGGATGTTGAATGCATACTATCAAAAGCTTGTGTTTCGCAATAATACCTTTATTGACTACACAAAGATAATCTATATATGTTTTATAATCTTTTAAAGCAACGGCGTAGCTCTACCTGAAAAAAGTGGAGGGGCACAACATCCCAAAATTTCTAACAAGCAAAAAAGAAAAAAAAAATGTGGCGGGAGGAGGACGAGATTTTAAAAAAATATGGGGTTTCATGCACAAATTTTAATATTCTGGCGCAATTCTAAATTTTAAGTACATAAATAAATGTCTGGCGAGCGGTAGCGAGCCAGGAAATTTTTTTAGCAAAATATTGACTTATCAGAAAATATTTTCTATACCCTCTATCATTAACAAGTACATATAGTTTGAGTTAAAATTTAATGTCTTCGTGTACGTTGAAGATGGATCAGAAGTCTATAAAGAACTGGCGAGCGGTAGCGAGCCAAAGAAAAATTTTGAAAATTAACCGAAAAATTGTAGATTTATGGTACAAAATGTTGCTATTTTAAACAATGTTGATGCATCATAAAATCTTGTGATTGAAAAATGGGGGGGGGGGGGGGGGCATGTACCCCCGCTGCCTCCCCCTCCTACGCCCTTGTAAAGTAAAAACAATTTCCTATTTATAACTAAACACGCCTCGGAGCAAATATTATTTTATAAGCCTCAAATCTTCAACATTATAATATTCAGACTTCATGTCACAAATGTTGTACACCTTGGTGTCGAAAGCTTGTTAAGTAAGAAGGACAAAGATTAATTTTTTTTAATATAAGCTCTCTCTCTCTCCCTCTCTTTGTTTTGTTTGTTTGTTTTTTTCTTTTGGTCCGACCAAAGGGGGGGGGGGGGGGGGGGGGTTGCAACCCCCCTATCCACCTCGCTAGATCCGCCAATGCTATTGACATGCTTTTGGAAGCATTAAACTACCGTTTCCTAAAAAAAAAAAATAGCCCCAAAACACCCCAGAAATAACCGATTTTAATAATTAAATTTTCCAAAATTTTCTCGGGGATAGATTACAGAGTCGGGAAGGATGCATTGCTGCCCTGTCCATCGTCTGGACATACACGTTTCGGAAACAGCCTACATTGAATCACGTTCATATGTAGGATTTTCTTCATCTCAGGGATGAATCGGGAATATCAGTCCTATATGCAAGTCATAAAAACACACTTATTTCTTTACCAAATCTTCGATATAACCTTCTATAAGATTGATTTTTTTTTTTTACTTTTTTAAGATCGTTTGAAATTTGAGGTCATGATCAGTCTTTTTAAAATGAACAATTAAAATTTTTTTGGCCAGATTTGGACTGGCTACTTCCAAGAATTTTTCAAAGAATCAATAATGAGTGTTTTTCTTTATTTTTAGAATCGATTTGCCAATAAATAATTATACCTTTCTATCTGCATGGGTGCCCCGTGATCCCTTGTTTCAATGTCAAGGAAATTTATCATTTGCTTAATTATCTCCTTACAAAAATTAACAAACAAGCGTGGATGTAGAATGAAGGTTAGGGGGGGGGGGGGGGTTCAGGTCCCGCCTGGAAATTGCAAAATTGCTGTTTTTATCCTAGCTTTTACGTGAATCGATTTACGACTGGACCCCCCCCCCCATGGGCTGACCTCCCTGCCTTTCTAAAACTTTTCTTTATTCGCCCTTTCCTTAGAAAATCCGCAACATGTTGACTTCTGCATGCCGTGCAAAATCAATACAGCATCAGAAAATGGGGTCCCTGTAAAGTGCGAAACGAAACAAAAACGAAACGAAACGAAACGAAACAAATCGAAACGAAACGAAACAAATCGAAACGAAACGAAACAAATCGAAACGAAACGAAACAAAACGAAACGAAACAGATCGAAACGAAACGAAACAGATCGAAACGAAACGAAACGAAACAAAACATAAAACTTAAAGAAAAAGAGAAAAAGAGGACAAATCGCCGAAAACGAATATTTCAAGACAAGATCAGCATGTAATATTGCCTTAATCCAAGAGTTCTACATTTGTAACTAGTGCTGAGAGGGTTTCTTGAAAGAGTCAAAATGACAATTAAAAAAAGTAAATGTCAAATGCCATTCATCTATTTAAGAAGAATAAAAGGTAGGGGATAGAAAACCACGCTATGACACCGTAATGAGATCTTAAAACGGGGTGGGGCACATTTCAGGAAAAAAAATCTTATCCTTTTTCAAACGAAATGTGCCCCCCCCCCCCCCCCCAGTTCCTCTGCGCTAGACTCCTCCCTGCTAAATAATATTTTTCCATCTATGACGAGGTTATTCATCCCATTCACTCTCCCTTAAAATGCAATTGTGCTATATATAAGCCGTATGGCTTTTGATTAATAAAGAATTGAATTGTATATACCGTATATATTATGTTTTAATCGTCAACAACACTCCAACCACAAGAACTAACGGTTGAAGGCAATAATGAGGGGGTGGACAGGGACAAGGGAGGGGAGAGAAAGGTAGCGGGAGGAGGGAAGAAGGGGGCGAGAGGAGGGACAGATGATTGGGAGGGTAACAGTAGCCAAAAAAAATATAGGAAATTACTTTTAATATAAATAATCTTGCTTTATGCGTTCATGTACATAATCTCAATTTTAAAAATTACCACGAAATTCATCTATATATAACTTAAATTTTTTTTCCGATCGCTTCACTCGCCGCAATTTTCAATTCATTTTTCAAATACTTCAGGCTCGCTTCGCTCACCTTAGTTTTTCTTCTAAACAGGTCTATTTCTTTATTCAAGGTTTAAAAAAGGAAATAACCCAAATAACTTCACTATTGCACCAAGGAGCTGATAAGATAAGGGCTGTATTTAGCCCTGAATCTCATCAAGTATTTCTTCTACACAATGATCTGTACGCAAGAAAAACGTGATAATTACTAAAATGTAATGTATTTGGAGATTCCTGATACAACTATTATTTTGGTAAGCTTATTTCTAGATACTTAAATAACAGTCTAAATAGTAAAGGGTAGCCATGTTGAAAAGAAGCTAATATCGATCAAAAGACGTTGAAAATTGAGAGCAATCTGGCTAATATGGATATCTATAAACTTTAAAACATAGTTATAGTCTAAACAAGATACTAGAAATTAAATTCAAAAGACTGGTCTCAATTTTTTCCATAAATTTTAATATTTTGAATCTGAAATATAGTTGTATGTTGTATTCATTGGCTAAAAAGTAGACATTTTACCAAGAAATACACATCGTGCAGAAATAAACAGCACACTCTTGTTTAGTTCATTCCAAAATCTTGTGCATTTCATGTGAACATGTTAACAATAATTAAATGAATGACTTTAAAAGGGAAAAAAATTAAATTTTGCTTATATTACGGCCTAAAACACAAATTTGTAAAAAGCCCCCCTACCTCCCTTTTTAAGTTTTTTATCTCTGGGGCATCGTTCCCCCCTTAGCTACAGAACCCCACTTTGTCAAAAGATGTGTATTAGTGATATACACCTTCTGTAAAAGTGGCATTCTGTAGCTGAGGGGGGAACAATGTTTTAAAAAACTTTTTCATTTTCCATTGGTTTCTATAGATAAAAGACACATTTTGCCCCAAAATTTAGGAAAACTATGCATGATAAATCTTGTGCAACTGCTGATTATGAAGAAACCAAGAACTGGCATAAATTTTGTGAAAGAATGTTTTTGAAGTTCCCATTTTGAAAATTCCACTTTTTCAGGGCAGATTTTACGCCTTATCTTATCAGCTCCTTTACACTTTAAAGTTTAAACATTTGTCTTGACCGCCCAAGACCCCCCCCCCCCCCCCACGGGGAGGGGGAGGCGGCAGGAGGAGAGTGGTACCCCCTGACCCTTCAATAAGAACCTGTCTTGAAATATTCGTTTTCGGTGATTTTTCTTCTTTTTCTCATTTTCTTTAAGTTTTATGTTTTGTTTCGTTTCGTTTCGATCTGTTTCGTTTCGTTTTGATCTGTTTCGTTTCGTTTTGTTTCGTTTAAATTCGTTTCGATCTGTTTCGTTTCGTTTCGATTTGTTTCGTTTCGTTTCGATTTGTTTCGTTTCGTTTCGATTTGTTTCGTTTCGTTTCGTTTCGTTTTTGTTTCGTTTCGCACTTTACAGGTACCCCAGAAAATGTCGATATTTTTTTAAATGTAGTACTGATACTGAATCATGCGCAACTATTCCCTTCTAAATTCAGTTCAAATACGCTTCAGATACCACCAAATTGCTTCATTTTTTTCGGAATTTTCTCGAGCCTCACAAGTGATTCCCATCATAAAGTGTATGTGCCCCCTCCCCCCCCCCCCCCGGCAGTTGGACTTCTGGATCCGCCCCTGGTATGAATTGTTCTAAGTTTGACCCCCATGCATGGATGTATTTATACAGATTTGTATTGAGAAATCCTATATCAGTCACTCTGTTTAAAAAATAAGAAGTTATAATAATTTAACTTTTTCATATAAAAATAAGTATAAGAAGATATACTTCTATCGGTAGAACGGATAAAATACAGACATTCTTGTACACAAAGACATTACTTGATAGAAAACAAAAATGCAGAAAAAATTATTCTGCCCGGGTGAAAAGACAATAATTTTGCCCCGACAAAAATACCAAATGGACCGTGCCTTTATTATTAGGGGAAACTCTCGGCCTGTGGAAATAATGACTGTCTGTAGCCAGTGCACAACATATCGTACTCAGTCTGTACGCAGTAGTTTGTATTGAGCCTCGAGGTACACCTATGTATCGGGTCAGTTGCCGGACAGGGTCAGTTTTAGGGCAACCCTCTATATTTCGATGGAATTATTTCAATAGCTTTGTGAATATTTCTGGATTTTTATGGATTGAACAGGTCGAGTAGATGAGAATAGAAAAATTCCCTAATGCATGTGACTTTATAGTCCCAACGCATTAGTTATTGTAAGATAAGACGTCGGCCATAGATTCTGAATATGCATGTAATTTTATTTTCTAGAATCAATAAGAGAAATGGGAGGGGCAGCTGACAAATACAGTCCAGTGACGTGTCGAGTCGTCCTCTTAGATGACAAAGAATTCACTACTAAAGTTCACGTAAGAAAATATTTTTATATAGTGCTTGCAACAATTATCATCATAATGACATGAAGTCGAAGTCTTGCCATATTGCACAATTTATATATACATGCATTAAATCTGATTAAACATATTCATTATTATATATTATAACTCATCTTCATCAATTTTATTATGTGACTGTCGACCACAGCGCTGACAAGTGTCGAAATTGTTACCTTTTCCTCTGCAAGATCACATACACGGACTTTGCTACTATAAGCCAACAGGCAAAGAAGTGAAGGAATGATGCAAAAATGAGAAGAAATGATTCAAAGAAGGGAAGAAATGATGCAAGATCGAAGGGAAGGGATGGATGGATCAGTCTCTACAAGTTCGAATTGAGGAAAACGTCAGACTCCTTCAGACTCACTCAGAATCATGTAGCTGATTAAAATAAATGGCGAAGTTTCATCTTTATAGCTTAAATAGTTTTTGAGAAATTCCAGCCCCGACGCACATGTGTTCCTTTCACCTCTTAAATTATACATACAATTTAATTAAAAATCTTGTAATTTCTAATTGTAAGAAATTATAAGGTTTTTAATTATGTAATTGGATGAATGTCATAGATTTTTAAATATTTTGCTTTCATCTTTCATCAATAGACTCAACTATCAGTAAATGCAAGATAGTAGTAGATATTTATTCTTGTACATAATAAAAAGAATAAATTTAATAGATGTTAAAACAAATTGTACTCAAACTCAAACTCAAAATCTCCCAAGAAAGAATACCTCCATTATAAGACCACAAATCCACTGCATTTGGGGTGGTCTTACAAAGGGGGGAACCACTGTACCATCATTTAGACATAATTACAAAGAACAACTAATTGTTACCTATACTAGCTAGGCGATGTAGATACCATCATGAAGAACATCCATCAGAATAGAATCTTACTATACCCAGAAACCATTAGGGATGGGAATTATAAGTTACCAACTGAAACTGTTCAAGGCTCGTCTCAAAATTTAGATCAGGGATCGAGGACAGTTTTTAATCAATTATGTTTGTAACATGTATTTCACAATTTTTCTTCTTTTCTTTTTTTGAAAGAATATTCTTTGCGCACACACTTAAGTGGCAGATAATCGTCTTGTTGACGGTTGCCACAAAGTGGTAGAAGTAGAAGGGAAGAATTAAATGATGCAAAGAAGGAAAGTAATGATGCAAAGAACCTGGAAGAAATTATATTGTGAAGAAATGCAGAAATAAGTCAAAGAAGGGAAAATTATGATTTGAAGAAGGTATGAATTCAGTAATGCAAAGAAGTAGTGAAATGTTGCAAAGAAGGGAAGAAATAATGCAAAAAAGGGAAGAAAAAATGCAAAGAAAGGAAGAAATGATGCAAGGAAATGGAAACAACAATCCTTTTTTCCCATATACATTTATCATTATTTCTTCCCTTCTTTGCATAATTTCTTCCTTTATTTGCATTATTTCTTCCCTTTGCATCATTTTTTCCTTTCTTTGCATCATTTAATCCCTTATTTGCATAATTTCTTCCCTTCTTGGAATCATTTCTTCCCTTCTTGGAATCATTCTACCCTTTGCATCATTTCTTCCCTTCTTTGCATCATTTCTTCCTTTCTTTGCATCATTTCTTCCCTTCTTTGCATAATTTCTTCCCTTCTTTGCATAATTTTTTCCTTTCTTAATGCATCATTTCTTCCCTTCTTTGCATTATTTCTTTCCTTAATTTGCATCATTTCCTCCCTTTGCATCATTTCTTCCTTTCTTTGCATCATTTCTTCCCTTCTTTGCATCATTTCTTCTCTTCTTTGTACCATTTTTTCTGTTCTTTGCATTTCTTCCCTTCTTTGCATCATTTCTTCCCTTCTTTTCTTTCCTTGTTTGCATCATTTCTTCACTTCTTTGCATCATTTCTTTCCTTTGTATAATTTCCTCCCTTCTCTTTTCAAAGAAGGGAAGAAATGATGTATTTAAAGAAGGGAAAAAATGATCGCTTTTTACCATTAACATGCTTCATTATTTCTTCCTTTCTTTGATAATTTCTTTCCTTCTTTGCATAATTTTTTCCCCGCTTTTCATCATTTCTTCCCTTTATATCATTTCCTCCTTTTGCATCATTTCTTACTTTCTTTGCATCATTTCTTCCTTTCTTTGCACCATTCCTTCCCCTTCTTTGCATCATTTCTTCCCTTCATTGCATCATTTCTTCTCTTCTTTTCATCATTTCTTCCCTTCTTTGAATCATTTCTTCCATTCTTGTATCATTTCTTTCCTTTTTTGCATCTTTTCTTTCCTTATTTGCATTATTTCTTTCCTTTGTATAATTTCTTCCCTTCTCTTAATTTCTTCCCTTATCTTTGCATCATTACTTCCCTTCCTTGCATCATTTCTTTGCTTCCTTGCTTGTGCACTTATTATAGGGCGAAGTACTCCGTTTAATTCTGGTATCATGATCATAGACTTTCAGAGGAAAGGGTTTGTGACTATACCTACAGGTATGATACCAAGACGGTGTGAAATATATTGCTATTATATTATGCTCTGACCCACATTTACCAATTAACCCTGTAGATCCGCCCTTGTAATATTCTTTACATGCATTATATCATTTTGAAAGATAATGAATCAGCCGCTGGGAATTGTTTAATCCCTTAGAAATTCAATAGTTTGAAATACCTAAACAAACCAGCCTTTGATAGATATTTGGGCTGTTGGGGCCCACAATTGCCCAAATAAACATATATATATTATCAAAGGCTGGTTGTGGTCGGGTATTTTGGACTACTGGTTAATCTGATCTTAAAGATAAATTGATAATAATCTGCAGTGAAAAGTTCCTAATACCTCAGTCACTTGTAGTCGGATAAGGCGAACGGACAAGTAGTGGATAACAAAATTTTCAATCTGTTGGTCTCTGTTTGCATCCGTTACTCATCTGTTAGACATCCGTTACATCTCCATTTTATTGCTGCGTTACTCGTCCAACTATGTACGTACTGTCCATGGACAAGTTTTTACAGAAAGGACTAAGGGTCCGCTCACCGGTTTTTAGAGTAAACCCAAAATGTCCAGGGTGGAAAAGCTGAAATAGGGGAAATTGAGTGGTTTTGAAAGGTGGGTTGAGAAGACCATTATGAAGATAGTCTATTATGGTAAGATGCATATTGTAGAGTATGCCTGCCTTGTGTAAGAGCAATAAAGTTTTTAGGTCACATGACTTATTTAGTCTAAATATAGATATTTTAAAAGGCGTACCGGGTTTTCCCTGTTTGACAAGATTTCTTAAGGGAAAATATGAAGTTTTTGGGTTTTTACACATTTTTTGAGTTACATGTGTTGGAAATTCTTAAAATTTGGCTAGAATGGAGTATAAGATAATAGCTTTAAGGAAGTATAAGCATTATTCTGAAATTTTTCCAGGAGACCAGAAACAATACACAGAAAAATGGCAAAAACCATGAATTTTGGGTCAATTTCCTGAATCTTTTTCAGCAAACATGTATGATATTTATTATGTATTGCAATCTTAACATGACATTGAGACTAGTATCATATAAAAGCTGTAGATATAACGAACAGATTGATATATAGTATAATAATGTGAAATATATAGAAATAAAATGAGATGACGTCAAATTATGTATGATTGCGCAATATTTCTGTGCTGCGTGACCGGGTAAGAGAAACTGGTGAGCGGACCCTAAGGCATCTGTTACTTATATGTAACATTCTGTTGATATCTGTTTTGTCCATTACTAGTCTGTTACATCTCTGGTAGGTGTCCGTTGATATCCGTAAGGTGACGGTTGATGACAAGTAGACTCGAGCCATAAACCAGGACATCTACCGGATGTTAAATGGATAAAACAGAGATGTAACGGATAGCTACCAGAGGCCAACGGACAAGTAATGGATGTCCATTCATTGCCTGTTTTGTCTGGTTCTGATACGTTGCATTTCCGTTTTCATTCGTTGCTTCTCTGTAACTTGTATGGTGAGGTCCATTACACGTCTGTTACTTTCCCAGTAGATCTACGGTACACATACAGTATACCTATCCATTTCAAACTGGTCGTGAGAGCAGTGGCAGAGTTGATTTTTTACAACTGGACGACCAACGGACTATAGGGATTTTGGCAGTTTTTTCATCCATTAGATGTCCATTCACGCTATCCGCTAAGTCGTGACGCTACCATTATCTATATATGTCAAGTCCCAAGTGGTGATAATTGCAACTTGGTTAATTTGGCAGTAGAAATACAGTTAATCAGAATTTAATGAATTAATTAAACTGTTTTTTTCTTTCAGAAAGATGCAGATGGGTTCAGCTTGATTGATAAAGTACGCTGTCACATGGACCTGTTAGAAACAAATTATTTTGGATTATCATACATTGATCCCAGTACAGGATTAAAGGTGAGATCACATATAGATCCTACTATAGGATTAAAGATGGGATTATCATACATTGATCCCAGTACAGGATTAAAGGTGAGATCACATATAGATCCTACTACAGGATTAAAGATGGGATTATCATACATTGATCCCAGTACAGGATTAAAGGTGAGATCACATATAGATCCTACTATAGGATTAAAGATGGGATTATCATACATTGATCCCAGTACAGGATTTAAGGTGAGATCACATATAGATCCTACTACAGGATTAAAGATGGGATTATCATACATTGATCCCAGTACAGGATTAAAGGTGAGATCACATATAGATCCTACTACAGGATTAAAGATGGGATTTTCATACATTGATCCGAGTACAGGATTAAAGGTGAGATCACATATAGATCCTACTACAGGATTAAAGATGGGATTATCATACATTGATCCCAGTACAGGATTAAAGGTGAGATCACATATAGATCCTATTACAGGATTAAAGATGGGATTATCATACATTGATCCCAGAACAGGATTAAAGGTGAGATCACATATAGATCCTACTACAGAATTAAAGATGGGATTATCATACATTGATCCCAGAACAGGATTAAAGGTGAGATCACATATAGATCCTACTACAGAATTAAAGATGGGATTATCATACATTGATCCCAGTACAGGATTAAAGGTGAGATCACATATAGATCCTACTTCAGGATTAAAGATGGGATTGTCATACATAGATCCTAGTACAGTTATCATAGATCCTAGCTAATACATGCAGGAATAAAAGTGATTCAAGAAATGAATCTTAAAATTTTCTGTTCATGCAGGTATCACCCAAAAAACTGGATGGAAAACTGCAACAGTGCCTGAAGCACCAACTGAAAAATATAAGATTCATTTCTTATCACTTTATATCCTCTAAGTAACATCACCATGTGACCAAGGTCACGTAGTACATTTTTAATGAAGTTGTACATGCTATCTTGTCCAGGCTATATCTTTTGAACGCTTTACCAGATCTTATTTTAGTATGTCATTGCATATAACCAAAGGTTTCACATCACTTTGACCGAAGGTCGAGGTCACTTAGTAATTTTTAATGAAATTGAACATGCTTATTATACTGTCTGGGATATACATATGTACATGTATCTCTTGAACCATTCACCAGATCACTTTCATATTTTACTGTGTTGTTGCTTATGACCCAAAGGCTTCACATCAAGGTCATGTGACCAAGTTCAAGGTCACTTAGTACATTTTTGTGTCGCCTGCGAAGCATAGCAACACTTAGGGATCACGTTGTCCGTCTGTCTGTCCGTCCGTCCGTCAGTCCGTCTGTCTGTCTGTCACACTTTGGGTGTCACAGCCCATAACTTTTGATTGATAAGTGATAGGGCTTTGATATTTCACATGTGTATTCCATGTGACAAGACCTTCCTATACATACCATTGTTTTTGACCTAGTGACCTTGACCTACATATTTGACCTACTTTTCAAAAAAATTAAAAATGGATATATCTTTTGATTGGTTAGCGTTAGGACTTTGATATTTCACATGTACAATCCTTGTGGCAAGACCTTTCTGCACATACCATAATTTTTTACCTTGTGACCTTGACCTTGATATTTGACCTACTTTTGAAAAAAGATTAAGATTCACTATATCTTTTGATTGGTAAGTGATAGGGCTTTGATATTTCACATGTGTATTCCTTGTGACAAGACCTTCCTACACATACCATAATTTTTTACCTTGTGACCTTGACCTCGATATTTGACCTACTTTTGAAAAAAGAGTAAGATTCACTATATCTTTTGATTGGTAAGTGATAGGGCTTTGGTATTTCACATGTGTATTCCTTGTGACAAGACCTTTCTACACAGACCATAATATTTTACCTTTTGACCTTGATCTAGATATTTGATCTACTTTTCAAGAAAAGTAATATTGGCTATATCTTATAATTGGTAGGTGATAGGGCTTTGATATTTGGCATGTATCTTCCTTGTAACAATGCCATTCTACACATATTATAATTTTTCACCTTTTGACCTTGACCTAGCTATTTGACCTTCTTTTCTAAGGTTGTATATATCTTTTAATTGGTAGGTGATAGGTCTTTAATATTTCTTATGATGAGACCTTTTTGTTACCAATTTTTACGTAGTGACCTTGACCTAGATGATTGACACTCTGTTCTGAAAATTTGAGAATGACCATAACTTTTAATTTGTAATCAAGAGATATGATATTTCAAATGAATTTCATTTGACAAGACTTTTCTACTGATACCAATAATTTGATCCACTTTCTAGAATGATAATCAAACCGCTTCGCAGGCGACACAAGCATTCCTTGGATTGCTATTTTTAATGAAATTGTACATGCTATCCTGTCCGGGCCATATCTCTTGAACGGTTTACCAGATCACTTTCATATTTTAGTATGTTGTTACTTATGACCCAAAGGTTTAACATCATCTTGACTCAAGGTCATGTGACCAAGGTCAAGGTCACGTAGAGCATTTTTAATGAAATTGTACATGCTAATTATACTGTCTGGGCTAATTATATCTTGAACCATTTACCGCTTCACTTTCATATTTTAATATTTTGTTGCATATGATCTAAAGGTTATCACCGTATAGAGCCAAAAATTTTGATTGTTTGGTCTGAATAGTCCGAGGAGATATTCCTCTACATGTGGACATATCCATCTTTCTTCTACCTCATTTCTATTAAAAGTCGCCACCCTGACCTTAAATTGATTACTGGATCTGTTTCATGGGTTTCAGATACCTATACCCAAGGTCATGATCACTCAATCATGTTTGGGCTATACTTCTTTAAACAATTCAATGAATAGCTTTCATATTTTAGTATGATGTTCCTCATAACTCAAAGGTTTCACATCACCTTGGTCATAGGTCATTGGTTATAATTAAACTTATCGCAGGCGGCGCATGTGTTCCTTGAAGATTAAAAATTGTTTTGTAGAAAAAGAAAATATAGAGAATAAGTGTCTTAATGTGTGTTTTGTTACGGGTATGCCACACACAGCAAGTGCATTTATCTTACATGTAATGCGCGTTTGCGCATTTCATGCGATAAATGCACTTGCTATGTGTAAATGCATACCCCTAACAAAACACAATTTATGACATTTATTCTATGTATATGCACCATAGTTGTCTGTTTCATTCTTGTTTTCTGATATTGCTAAAAGGGTGACGTTAAAATTCATCTCACCACGGGTTTAGTTTGCAGGTTAGAACAGCCGTCGCAGCATGTTTCTTTAGATCTTATGCATTGTGACTTTACGAGTGTTAATACAGGAATTGCAGCACGATCCTTTCAATAGTAACATCTCAGGGAATTACATTGGTTGTGCATATACACTGCCATCCATAAATTAGTATACACCATTTCTGTTCATGTTGCTGTTAGAAAACGAACAATTTCGAATCTATTGATGTATAACTCTGAAGATGAACCTTATAGAAATCATTTGTAACAAACTTGACCAAAATATTTGCATATTTTGAATTTTTACTTTTTTTATATAAAAATGACATTTTTTTAAAAAAAAATTGTGCTGATGAAAACAATTTCTTTTTACATTTTTATTATCACAATTCATAATTAAAAATTCTGTGAAGCCAATAATTATGATTCTTTCAAGTTCAGAATCGAAAAATTAGGATAAATTTATAAAGAAATTAGAATGATTTCCTTGTTTGTATAGTTATTTATGGATGGCAGTGTACATTAATTTGATAACATGTATAAATTTTGAATATGAGAAGGTATTTTCTAGTTTCTGTAAATTTTTCGTTGTAGATTTGGCTAAATAACGAGAAGAAAATATCAAAACAGTTAAAAGGTAAAGGACACATTTCTATGCATGAACTTAATAGGTTAAAACTTAATTTGACTTTTATCTTATGGTGCACTTTAGTTGACGATGGAGGGGAAACTATATGACCATGCCATGTATATGATGTATGTTCCATGATGATTTGTACACAGTTAAGTTTGAACATTTCATTGAGGTGGACTCTCTACCTGCTCTAGAAGTCACAGAATATATAAACTATAATCAATTCAAAGATAATACAGTATGTAATCTTCAAGAGCTCTAAAATTGACATCTACACATGTAATTTATTCAAGCATAATTTATAATACATGTAGTATATGAATTTGATTTAAAGCCTTTATTGGTATTCAGGAGAAGCTAAAAGTTTATACTCAAATTGATTGTGTCTTAAATCAAGATTTTTTCAGATAAATATGTTCATTTGTATTCAGTGTATGTATGACATGTGTATTGTAGGGAAGGAATGGAACTTTAACTTTGAGATCAAGTTTTACCATCCAGACCCTCAGCTTCTTCAAGAGGACCTTACCAGGTAATGTGTTTTATTTGATTAACATAATTGTAATTAACTAGCCAGTTTCAGGGATCTTACATAATGACTGGAGGATCACAAACTTGTATGTAATAACCGATAAAGAAATACAATTCATTAGTTTTAGCTCACCAAAGGCTTATAGTTATTAAGTTTAATAGTCATAGAGGTCCTCCATTTTCTGTCATAAATTCTTCATATTTTCAGCTTTTTCTCCAGAACAACTGAAGTAAATATGTTCATAAAACTTGATAGAAATTTGTTATATGCGTCTATCTCTGCCTTTTTTCTGAATAAGAGCTGAAAGTGCAAATTAGTGAAGAAAATTTCCTCTAACTATCTATTTTATTATAACAGATACCAGCTTTGCCTTCAGGTCAGGAAGGATATTGTCACTGGAAAGTAAGTCCATCAAGGGTTTAACTAAAAAGATTGATCTGTCTCTAGACATAATTATCAATCCCTTGCAACATAGTTGCAGGGGATATGGTAACGCCATCGTTCATCTGAGGGTGAGTGTGTAAGTGTGTATGTCACACTTTTTTATACAGCCTATAGGACACAGTTTTGATCAGATCTTAACCAAACTTCATACGCTTATTCCTAATGGCAAGAGGAAGAACCTTATTGATTTTCAAAGTCATAGGTCAAACGTCAGGGTCACAGATTGGAAATGGCTCAAATCCTTGTATACAGCCTAGGGGACACAGTTTTGATCAAATCTTGACCAAACTTCATACACTTATTCCTTATGGGAAGAGGAAGAATCCTATGGATTTTGAAGGTCAGAAGTCAAGGTTGCAGATTGGAAACAGCTAAAATCCTTGTACACAGTCAAGAGGACACAGTTTTGATTTGATCTTGACCAAACTTCATACACTTATTACTTATGGCAAGAGGAAGAACACTATTGATTTTCAAGGTAATATGTCAAAGGTCAAGGTCACAGATCGGAAATGGCTGAAATCCTTGTATACAGCCTAGAGCACACAGTTTTGATAGGATCTTGATCAAACTTCATTTACTTATTCCTTTTTGGCAAGAGGAAGAACCAACTCTATTGATTTTCAAGGTCATAGATCACAGGTAAAGGTCACAGATTGGAAATGACTGAAATCCTTGTATTTTGCCTAGATGACATAGCTTTAATCGAATCTTGACCAAACTTCATACACTTATTCCCTATGGCAAGAGAAAGAACCCTATCGATTTTCAAGGTCATAGGTCAAAGGATAAGGTCACATTGAAAATGGCTAAAATCCGTGTATACAGCCTGAAGGACACAGTTTTGATTGGATCTTGACCAATCTTCATACACTTATTCCTTATGGCAAGAGGAAGAACCCTATATTTTGAAGGTCATTAGTCGGAGGTCAAGGTCACACATTTGAATTTGCTAAAATCCTTGTATACAGCCTAGGGGACACAGTTTTCATCGGATCTTGACCAAACTTCATTCACTTATTCCTTATTGCAAGAGGAAGATCCAACCCTATTGATTTTCAAGGTCATAGATCATAGGTCAAGGTCACAGATTGGAAATAATTAAAATCATTGTGGAAATAGATAAAATCCTTGTATACAGCCTAGAGGGTTTAGTTTTGATTGGATCTTTTCAAAACTTCATACACTTGATGATAGAAGGAAGAGCCCTATTGGTTTTCATGGTTATAGGTCAAGGTCACATATTGGTAACAGTTTAAATCTTTGTATACTGCCCAAGTTAGTACATTGATATTTACGTGCCATGTAAGGGGAAGCTATGCTTTGCATTGCCTAGGTTTTATTGTATTATGGTATTGCCTTGTTCATCCATCAGCTCCTCTGTTCAAAGTGAAGTTGCTTCCTTTTGAGCAGGATTAATGCAAAGTTACCCAGACAAAAGAATTTCTCAAGAATTCACTAATAATTCATTAATAATTGATTTTTTTATGAATTATTGTGTTGGATTGTTAGTGAGGCATTTAATAATTTACAAACAATTTACTATCTATGACTTTGAAATATGGCCCAAGGAACAACTACAAACATAATTTTTAATTTTTCATGAAAAATATTCACATTATTTACAGAATCCATCTCTGTTTTGGTGCATATTTGCCACGTTTTTATGTAGAACTTTGATAGTGTAAACAGACATCTTTGTCCAAGAAAACTTTGACTAAGTTTTCTTTGACAGACTTTGACCAAGAAAACTTTGATAGTATAAACGCAGCTTAAGATATGAAATGTACCCGTAAAACGTCAAGGAAGGTCAGCTTTAAAAGATGACTGTAGTAGTCAATAATCGAGAACAAGATTATGTAATCCCTAACCGTAGTGACCATTGAGGCGTAGAGTTGAGGTAAAAGTAAAATAAATGCAACTGCTCTATTAATGTTGCATTTTGGAAAATTGAATTCAGACTTGGCTCCCATTCTGCACACATCGGTATTTTCCGATTCCGTGCGGGACTTCATCTGGAAAAGTACCTCTGCCGTCAGCCAAACTTCTTTTCTGCAAGAATTTTGCAATAACTTTCAGGAACAGAGATACGTCAATAAAGATATTCTTTTTAGATTTTCTTTTCTATTATAATCCAATGGAAAACTGTTTCAGTGAAGATAAAACGCTTACAGTCATTATAAATTTTGTAAATTTTCTCGTAGCGAACACGCATATCTTACGTAAACAGGCACTTTCAGTGCTAAAGACGCGGTAACGGCCTTTTTATACGTAGCGCATCTATGACGTCATAGACCAAAGTCTGCGTAAGAGAATATAGCTGCAGGCAAGGATACTTTGCTTGTCTACTTTGTTTCCTTGCGTGTGAGATGACTTGGCTCCAAGAGCATGCGCAGTAATGATTTTGAAGAATATTTTAATTCTCATTTTACTATTGTGTTTGGAATAAATAAGCACACTGAAAGTAAGTCATCCTCTTAAGGTTCATAGTTACACCCTTTCCAAAACACCCCCAAAACACTATTAAACATCACAGGTTAAGTTTTATTGATTTTATTGGTAGAGAACAATGTAATGTATAGTATTTTAATGAAAAAAGTATATGTCAACGAGCTTCCAATGAATTTATTACCTTCCAAAGAAGTACATGTCCATTTTCTCTTGAATTTTCCCCAAATTTGCATCATATCATCAATAAACCCCTGTTATTTTAAACCTGATGCATGAATGTATATGGTCATTCTTTTAATAACGAAAGAAGGTCTAAAACAAATAAAAAATAGAAAATACATCAATGCTGGTACGTCAAATTCTATGAAATAGTAAATTTATACCATTTTAGGCTCTATTCTTGACGTCATTATTTTTAGAGTCCAACCAGTAAATGACGGGTTTAAGTACTTTGTTAACATGCCAATGAGCGGAAAAATTGCTATCTTAATATAAGTTAACATATCTTTAAAAAATAGAAATAAATGTAGCAATCATCGCACAAAATTTTAAGTTTGATACAAAATTATGACCTTACCCCCCTCCAGATTTTGTTACAAAATGCTGGCAAGATATCCCCTCCGTGCTCTATTTGGATTTATATCTCCTGAACCGTTCATCTAAATTACTCCATTTTTCATCCATATATCAATTGGAAATAGAACTGATCAAAAAGTGAATTTTGTAACCAATTTTATAATATTTAATCATTATATCAGTAATATTAACGCCTGCAACAGTTTTAAGCAAATGACGTCACGTGATGCATTTGGCCATTTAAACGTCAAATCAAGTTGATAAAGAAATAGAACGGTCCCGAATGAAATGGGGCGATGAAAGCAAGATGTTTATCTTATGAAAAGAATTATAAATGAATAGAATGAACATGAATACGCAAAGAAAATTACTAATAGTTGTATGTAAGTTCAATCACACGTTATATACAATACATAGGCTTAGTACATGTATGTTGCTATCCATTGGTCCTGGATGAGGAGAAAAGCCGGGAAGGGCTAAAATCGGTTGTGACAGAATATCTTTTTGAAATGATATTTTTTTAATTCCTATATTTATGAAAAATCATATCTATTTCCGCATGACATCTGTTTTCTTCTAAGAAAGGGTAAACAATAGCACGAACAACGTTGTTATGAACCAGGACGTCGCCTTATAATTGCTCCGCGTTTTGAAACCTATTTGTCATATATAAGAATCTGGGTTTCAAAACAGAAAACATTTAAAAGGATTTTATTTATATTTCTAACCAAAAAGAAAAAAAAAACCCAGACAAATAATCCATATAGACAATGTAAAATGCAATTAACTGACTTATATCTGTAAAACAATGCTGCAACTGAGTTTTATCTTCGATTAATAATATAAACGTTCCATACCCCCCCCCCCCCCCCCCCCCTTTTTTTATACTAATCTACTTGCACATATTTCCGTAAGATGACAAATTCTTTCCTGACTGCAAAATAATTTTAGTGTACAATACAATGTAAGACGATAAAAACAGTATTCCTTGCATTTACGGATTTATGGAGATAATTTAATGTAGGTATATTTTACCATACGTCATTTTTTTTATCAAACATGCTGGGATATTCAGCATTATGGCATCCAACGTGGGTCAAGGTCATCCTCAAGGTCAGTGTGACTTGTTCAGGATCAAATATCCTTTAGATAATTTTAAAATATTCATGTACTTTCCATTCCTATATCAAACGTATACCGGTACATGTAATAATAATTCACTGCCGGGGAGAGGGTTTAGGCAATAATCCTGAAATCATTGATTTATAACAGGTCCATGAATGTTCGCATTGTAAGAAAAGGAGAAAAACAAATAATGTGAAAAAGGGGAACTTTTTCAAAAGGAGGATTCACTTTGAGAAGATTTAACTTATAGTACTATGTCATTTGTCATGAAAATTCTTCTGTTCGATGAATTCAAAATAAAATTATTACTATATAATACGGTTATAATAATTGGCGAATCTTTCACATAGCGGAGAGAAACTGCGACGTAACAGCAACCCCCCCCCCCCCCCCTTTTTGCCCTTATCGTGATGCTTGCTGTTCTAAATATCACTACTCCTAGATATATAGACATTTTACGAGAAATGTCCATACATTTGTTTTACCCTAATCCCACATGTAAACTAAGGAGTCGTTTCCTAATCAAATGTACAATTTTGTGAGATGCAGCTCATTTAAAACCCGCATGTGAAAAAGAAAGCATCACACACATTTTAATTAGATTTGGCTTATTTTAACCCTGCGTATAAATAAAACGGTTGTTTACAAATAAAACAAGCATAAAATTATTCTTTCGTGATTTTCTCGTAGAGATGACGGCGAGCGACAGAATGCGCTGTCAGCCTTTTCTCTGAATGAATATACCCATCAAAGAATTGTTTTACATCAATTTTTAATCAAGATTCAAAGGAAAACGATAGAAGTCCCAATCTATAAATCAAAATACAGCAGTTTTATATAGCACAATCCCTGAAATACTAGTTCATGTTTCAGGACGTGGTGAGTCAACGTCAAATAATGAGAGTGCCGATGCAATTTTGGCGCGATTTTCGTGACGTCATAGATAACGTGACGTCGATTTTGGCGACGAGAGAGACTCCGAAGCAATTTGTTGTTCGGATGGTGTATCCTTGAACCTTAAAGTTTCAACTTAAGGTGCATGAACATTCTATTTCAGATATGTAAAAGTAAGTGTGAATTTAAATCTATAGCTATAGTCCAAGTGCTCTCTGATCTTATTGATCAGTATTTAGGAGAATAGAATTTTCATGCTTTGTCAATATATAAAACTGTTATCTCTGAGAGACATTTTAGACTTTGCTGTAATAAAAAGGATACTACATGTATTAGAATTTGGTAGATTAAAGAATTCTCTGACAGAAGCAAATATTCACACACATTACAAATCCTGTCCTAATGTCATATCTATTGAACTGTCTACTCAATCTCTTTCATATCTATAGTAATGACTACTATGTTGACTTGTTACTCATGACCCAAGGTCATGAGATGAAAGTGAAATGTAGGTGAATTATTCTCCACTTATAGATATGACATTAGGACAGGATTTGTAACATACAGAGGGATGGAGTTTGAATTCATTTTCTCTAGATGCAACAATAACAGGACTTCCTGTAAGCCCAATAAAGCATCAATAATTTAACTTTAAAACACATGAACTCTAATATTTCATTAATAATTCACTGACTGAAAATGCCTATGTCCCCGTGCTTGCATTTTCAAAGACAAAGTGAAGTAGCTTACTAATAATCAACCTGCACTACAAAATTATGTTTAATATGTTACAAATGATTCACTAATAATTGACTAACTATTTACTATCCCTCAATATCTCACTAATAATTCATTTTCAGTGAAATCATAGATAGTAAATTGTTTGTAAATTATTAAATGCCTCACTATTTTATTTAGTAATCACCCCTATAATTCATAAAAAGTCAATTATTAATGAATTATTAGTGAATTCCTGAGAATTTTTTTGTCTGGGTACATTTTGGTATCATGACTTTTGACCCTGTGACCTTGACCTTCACCCAATACAACATTTTAAGTTAAGAAGTTTTGAAAGCAGATCTCTATTATTATACTATCAATTCAATGGTAGGCCTTTCATATTTCATTCACACATTCGCCTTGTGACCTTAACCTTAACTTTGGGCCTATGTACAAAGTACAAATGTAATGAACTTCATAACCAGAATAATAACATTACGGTTATGAAGCTCTGAAAGCAGCTTAACTAATTAGTACTATATTTTCATACCAAAGCATTTAATCCTGAATGTGAGTTTCAAGTTGAACAAATGAACATTGCATCATATAAATGGTCTTGTTTATAAAAAAACGTCCCGCAGGGGGTATAATTCGTCCACTTTAGGGCAGTTCTAGTAACAAGAGGAAGAGCCCTATTCATTTTCAAGGTCAAAGGTCACAAGTCAAATTCACAGATTGGATAAAGTTAAAATCCTTATAATGTATACAGCCTGAGTGAGTACATTGATTTACATGCTGTGTGAGGGGATGTGTTGCCTAGGTTTTATGTATTTTGTATTTGGAAGTTAAGTTGACAATTTAATTCAATTTCAAATTTGCTTGAAGGAAACTAAAGTGATATTCAGAACCATATTGATTGCCAATTTTTGACATGATAACTTAAAAGTAAAAAAAGCCTCTGATGCATGATAAAATAGATGCTCTGAGCAAAAATTATGTGAAATATGAATTACAACATATAAATATATATTGGTAGTGAGAAGTGATGGTCCAAGAAAGATTTAATTGATCATGTACATTGAAACCTTGGCCTTTGGCGGTAGACCTTGAGTACATGTACTTCCATCTTGACATTAGCTCTGTGAAGCGGTCGCAAAGAAGGATTTGAAAATGAACAAGCCAATTATAATCATCTTGAAAGATGCACGAGGTCAAAAAATAAATTGATATCAAGTTGAGAGATAATGCCACAGTAACGGCCCTTCACTTTTTAGGGAAGAAGATGGAAATATTCTGAGATTTTTTGCAACATTAGATGTAAGAATATAAACATTTACAAATGAATCTGTTTTTGTTGTTGTTGTAGATTACCTTGTTCTGTAGATACCTATTCACAACTGGGTTCCTATACGGTGCAGTCAGAACTGGGAGATTTCGTTTTGGAGGAATATAATGAATCGGGAGTAGATTACATCAGAGAGATGAAATTTGCTCCAATCCAAGATGAGGAACTTTTAATAAAGATTGCAGAGCTACACAAAATGCACGAGTAAGCTATTTACTGATAAGAAACATGGAAAACCTCTGAAATATAGTTATGTGCATATACTGACCTTGTGACCCTCACCTTGGCTTAACTTTTAAATGGCTGTTAAACTTTGCATGCATATTCTGTCATGGCAAGATCAAATTTTTATACTTAATTTACTTTTACCTATGACCTTGACTTTAGAACTTGACGTTCCTTTGATAAAACTTGGCCATATAACTCTTTTAAGATTCTCAATTGTTTTTGTTTTTTTTTTT